>MNCI01011532.1:20566-52388 GCA_015680685.1 Gnetum montanum | reverse complement strand
AATTTAAATAAACTAATAACTAATACTATTATTCACTACTAAAATAAACATTAATTAAATACTAATCAAATAATATATAATAAAAATGTATTAATTTTAGCAAAAATGTTTACTTAAAAATGAACCAATTTTAGGGTTTAACAAGAACTCTCTCATACTTTGTATAAATTGGTCCTCTCCCTTGTTCCCCAACTTATTATTTTTGCAATTTGTTGTAGGTGGCTCACGGATGATCTATAATCTTGTGGCAGCAATGGTGATACTTCTTCTTCTTCTTGTTGTTGTTGTTCATCTTGTGCCTAGCTTTTAGGTCTTGCCTATTGTTGCTAATTAGTAGCAAAAATGTTACCGGTAGGCATGAAACTTGTACCTCTCTCAATGCCTACAAGCTTCTCTAGTTGATCTTTCTTTGGTGGCACTAGCTTGAAAATTTCTATGTAAGAAGCATTTTAGGCCTTCCTAGGGACATCATTGGTGTATCCTAGGATTTCGACTCGCTTGCATAACTTCTTGATGAGGTAAGGAAATGGAAGTGTTAGCTTTCCTACCTTCTTCTCTTTGAACCTCCTTTGAATCTCAAGGAAGAATAGATGAACAATGTTGGCATTGAATTATCCATCAAAATTATGCTTCCTTTAGCCACATATGTGGATATTCTATTGAGCCTTTTTGTTGAAAACAAGTGATAGGTTTCAAACTTAAAATATAATTTCTCTTCTACTAAGAGCTTAATATAGTCCTTATCATCCTTACCATATGTCCTCTACAACCATAGCTTCTTGGCATCAATGTCTATTCTTGTGGAGATTTGCACCACATTGGCTCCTTCATTTGGAATATTGAGGATCTTTGTGATTGTCTCCATGGAGTATGGTATGAAGACTCCTTCGATTTTGATTATGGCATCCATTTGCTTATTCTTTCAAAATTGATATATTTCTCCTATATACCACTCACCATTATTGGACAAAGTAGGCCATAAAGGAGATGCTTGGAATAGCATCTTTAAAGTTTCTAGAGCAAACTCTATGAAATAACTAAAGTTCAACTCCACAATAACCATGAACATGATATATTTTTCTTGAATTTCTTGGAGGCATTCAAGAGATAGGGTGAGGTGTTACCCTAGTTCAAATGCTGGTGGAACTTCTACCTCACCCTGGGCTAACTTCTCAATGGCATGAGTTCGTTGAATGATGATATATGATTGGGCCTCTTGATCTACAAATTTTACTTGGGAAGTTTGTTCTCCCACTTGGCCTCTTCCACAACCTCTTGATCTCTTACTTCTATGTTCAGAAGGTCCTTCAACTGATGGTCTCTTAGGGGCCATCTATAATTAACAAAGATTTAAAATTACTAAAGTTTTTACATAAATTCTTAATAGTCTTTCTCTTTTTGATACCCTTGATTAGATCAAGTTCATATTATATTATGATTATAGAGTTAGAAGAATTTTCAAAAAGAAATCCCTTAGGTGTTATATCATTGGTTACATATGACCTTTCAGAATTGTCATTTTCTTGCTTATGGTGACTCAAAATGGCTAGAATGGTTTATTAGAAGAATTCATTTAATTATTTGGCCTAAGTTTGATCAATTACTACTAAGGAAGGTTCTTATTGTTTCCTTATACTTTCTTCCAAGCATAAAAAAAAATTTAGGCTCAAATTTCTTGATGTCACCATAGTGCAAACCCCACCAACCCCCACCCCAAGTGCTCTAGGATAAACAAGATTCTATAATTTCAAAGATCAAAGCTATGGGGTCAAAGATATGGGCATTATAAGTTAGGTTGTTAGAGCTCAAAAAGAAAATAGCAAAATATTCTCTTATTACAAATGAGAGGAATGAAAAATTTCACTAACTCCCATGTGTATATATGTTATTTTTATATACACAACATCATAGATGCTACAACATTGTAGCTATGACGTTAACATTAAAATATTTCAAATTTTTATTGAAGTTTCTAGGAAAATTTTAGTCAATTGGAGTGTTTGGAAGATGTAAAACTTGTCCAAAGGGTTTTGAATCATTAATGATGCATAGTTTTTGAGATTTTGGCATTCAAAGTTCATAAGGAAGGAATCTCAGGCATTGAAGGTTTATTGGATAGATAGGAGATGGATTGAGAATTTTGAATGTATGGACAAATTACTAGATGATATGGGAAGTATTTATTGAATCTTGATTATTTTGGAAAGTACAAGATGATGTGAAATTTCTTGCCAAGTATGAAATATAAGAGTTATACAAGTGGATCCTCCCCAAAGTAGGCTATAACCCTTAGTGTCCTTCTATAACCAAGCCTAAAAGTGTCCATAGGCACTCAAGGAGTTGAATGTAAGAGATACCTATCTAGCAAAACACACACATTAGTGTCACCAAATTGGAAAAATATCACTATATTATACAAAACCAAAAAGTTATGATTACATACACAGTGAGGTGAGATGGACTGTATAAGGGATTATTGAAATTAGGGCATAAGGTATCTTACCATAGATATAATAAATTTGTGTGTGTAATCTATGATTAAGGTAACCATTACCCTTTCTTTCCAAGATTCAAAGCAAGTCCAAACCACTTTCTAATTACATCTCATTATTTCATTCTTGGCAATCACAACCATAAGACTACCGCTACTACAAGGAGTATTACCACTTAGTGTGTTGTTCAAGGGAGGAGTTTATTCATTACACTTTTTATTTTTAAGATTCTTAAGAAGTCACCTACCTTTGAGCATGGTTAACATGTCTTTCCAGTGGGACCCCTAGGAATTTATTCTATGCATGATATATTATTATTTATCTATTTAACTGTGTCAACCTTACTAGGGGACTACCTTCAAGCATGGGTAACATGTCTTTCCACTGACATGGTAAGGCAGCACTTATTGTACTCTTACTTCTATTTTTCATTAGATCTACAAGGATATGATACGTCTTTAGCAATAGGATAGAACTTATGGTAGTAATCCAAGAGAATCCACAAGTTCCTTTGATGTCATTCTCACTTGATTCTTTACTCTTCTATCCAAACATATCACATGTTGTTTTTAGTTTTATTGTGAGAAGAATATCATTATGGCCATGGTAAGAACCTCTTATTATTGGAATGGATGGATGGATGTCATGGTCTCACTATATAGGTAATCAACCCCTTATGATTTGATAATCTAGAGAAATATTCTCCTTATTAGAACTATATTTTATTGATATTTAGTGTATTTTATTGATAATTAACAAAAGTATGTACAAGAAAATGATGGAAAATTATGAAAGATTATAAAAGACATTAATAATCAAAGGATAAGAAGAATGAAAAAGCATCAAAGAAATTGAAAATATCAAAGAATTAAGAAATTATTAAGAAATTAGAAAATATAAAAGAGTAGGAAAATATATCAAAAAAGTAGGAAAAATAATAAAAAGGTGAAAAATTAGTAACTTCCTACATGTCACAATGGACACCTTGATGACTATGATCAGGATCGATCAACCAAAAAATTGCACAAGTAGAAGATATTTTGAATAGGCTCAATAGAATCCTTGATGGAGTTGGAATATTCATGGTAAGGTTTGACCTATTGGATGTTTACTAGGATAATCTTATGTGGGCTAGATGGATGGTGGATTTACATGGCACCAAATGGATAAGTTTCCTAGATGATCTATGGCCCTTCCAAAGTGTTTGAAATTTAGCCTTTTGTTGGACATGATTGGGATTGTTGTATAGGACCTTTTCACTTGGTTGTATTAATAATTGTTGTATACATGCATCATGCCTATCCTTAGAGTATTTATTATGGATCAGTGCTACTAGCCTATTTTCTTCTAACAAATTAAGGTTCATTAGTCACTCTTTCTAGGCTAAGCTTAGGTTTAGGTCAAGTTAGCTGTAGTAGCTAGAGTATAAAGCTTTGCCCAGATTGGAAGTGTGGGTAATTTAACATAAACTAGCTCATAGCATGAATATCCAATGGGTAGTTTCCATGTAGTTTTGTAAGCCCATAGAGCATAATTTAACTTGGTGCTCCAATCCTTTCTAAATCTACTAACTGTCCTAGTTAATATTCTAGTAATCTCGTGGTTAGTTACTTCTACCTGACTGTTGGCTTGGGGATGATATTGTGTAATTAGTTTATTATTCACCCCAAGCTACTTCATGATCTTCCTAAAAGTAGCACCAATAAAATGAGTCCCATTATCTAATATAAGCATCATTGGTACTCCAAATTGATTCACCACATGTTGTTGGAAGAATTTGGTAGCTATTTTGGCTATACAATCTTTAACTACAACTACCTCTACCCACTTTGTACAATAATCCATTGTCACTATTATGTAAGCCTTTTCATTTAACATTGGTGTGATGGATCCCATGAAGTCAATTCCCCAAATATCAAATGGTTCTAATTGTTGTATCCATTGTTGTGACCCTTCATTTTTTGCCATAATTCCTTCCTCTCTCTAGCATCTTTTACAAGACTGTGTGAAGTTGTGAGCATCTCAAAACAAGGTATGTCAGAAGTAGCCTACCATCATCATAGCCATGCTTCACATCTTTTGGACATTCCAACCAACTCATTCTCTCTCAAGATCAATGGAAAATTTGAAGTTTTCACCTCTAATATTGGATCCCCTCCGATATCAAGTCTATGATATTGAATCTACGTTATCACACTTAAAAAAGTATATATAGTGTGGAGTTTTTGTCATTATTTCTTCTAAACTTAAGAGATTTGAACTCCCAACTTCAAATGCTCATAACTTCACTACTCATCATACTTCAATAGAATAAGTACAAGTGGTTTTGAGTATAACATATAATCATCTAATAACCTAATAGTGATATCACTTGGTTCACCTAGTAGTGAGTTACTTGATAATCCTAGTGGCAATTATACTAGCCCAAGATATGTATAGAAAGCTAGAACTAGATACTTATTGCTATTATACTAGTTTAGGATTTAGTTTACATAATTTCTTAGAATTAACATTTAATTTTGATATTCCATTACTATACTTTCCTTTAGCTTTATCATAGCTAAATAACATCATTATATCATATATATCAATATGATCATATTAAGAATAACTAACTCAAGTGAGAAAATAATGATCAACAATCATGCATGAATTCTCTATAGATATCATTAACCCATCCATGAATTACAATATAGTCATATGTAATGCTTATGTGATTTATATAGGTTGGCATTGGAAACACATGTTACTCATCAAAATGTCATGTACTACAAGAAGATTTTCCAACATTCATCATGGTTCATTAAAGCCTTAATTCCTAGGGAGGCTAGCGTTATCAAAGTCTTTAATTAGTCTGAGCAAATAACTCATAAGATAAATATGTTCTTACTTAACAAGAAAAATATTAACTTAAATATCAAAAGTAATATTGACACATAAGTTATAGCTAGCAGGTAAGGATTCTAAATATAAGGTTAATACTAGCTTAGTTATATATTTATAATATATACCTATAATTTGGCCAAGAGAATCTTATTTGCTAAGAGGTAATAAGTTATTTGAGTTAAAAATTTTATAACTTGAGGATTAAGAACAAGATTTAGAATTAAAATTTTCATGACTTCTATATGAAGAACAAGATATGTGTATCAAATTTTTCATAATGACAAGTTTTAGAAAAAAAATATTTGCATTAGTTATTGTATGTTTTCATTCTTGGCCAAATTTGCATTGCTTATCAAAGCATACAAAAATAACAAATTTGACAAAGAATGAGAATATACAATAACTAATGCAATTATTTTTTCCCAAAACTCGTCGTTATGAAAAATTTTATACACAAGTCTTGTTCTATGTTAAGAAGTCATGAAAATTATAATCCTTAAATATTGTTCTTCATCCTAAAGTCATGAAATTTTTGACTCAAATACCTTATCACTTATTAACAAACAAGATTCTCTCAGCCAAATTATAGATATATATTATAAATATATAACTAAGCTAGTGATAACTAGTCATTGCTTGTAGTGATCATTTAAACATAACAAATAAAAATAATCTATCTGTAGTTATATCTCATTCAAATACATTTTTTGGAAGGCGGTTCCTAAGTTATATATTGTTTTCCTAAATTTATAAATAATTCATGAAAGTGTAAATCAAAAATAGAGTAACTTGTAAGACCATAGAATCCATTATTCAATGATTAAGAACATGTTACAATACACCACAAATGATCAATGTTCAAACTTGCATAATTAAAAAAAATGTAAAATGGTAAATGTTCTGACATCCACAATAGTAAAATGCATCATAAAAAAAATATAAAATCAGTATTCATTAGATTTAATGTGTTTCTTTTCATCCAATCTACTTTGAATGTGAGAAGCCTTGGATATCTTGATATATCTTTCTTTGGAAATTTGAGGAAATATCTTCAAATTGTCAATACTCTTTACATGAGATAGTGCTACAAACATAAGACCTATTGTTTCAGTACTACCAACATCTAGACATGCTTTCTCCAAGGTCATTCCCTATGACTTATGTATAGTTTTAATGCCCATGCTAATCTCTTTTAATATGCATTAATAAGGGATGTGTAATTTTGAAGCTGAAATTGAAATGCTTTATATTATGTTTGGAGACCTTTCCAATATACATAGTATATGTTAGTAATATATGAACATTTCTTGTTACCATAGAACATTTTTTTATTCCTTCTTTATCTTAGCATACACATATATAAAATGTAGGTTAATCATGTTTCAACATTTGTTGTCCATAGGAACATACATCATCCCATTGTCCTCAAGGACTCAAAGTAAACTTTTAACATTAGTTGAAGTATTTTTTTTTTTGGTTGAGAAGATTCAAGTAACTCTTAATATCATCCCATACAATATGAAAAATCAAAACATTTACCATAATACAAGTATTAAAATGATATATGGTCTTGGTTATAAAAAGCCGCAATATCTATATGATGAAGATTTAAAAATTCACACATAAAAAGTCAATTGAGTCCACACATAAGACACAAAGTGCTATTTCTGAGATCCTAATTGAACATGCATATCGCATAATCACCTCTCATAATGCAAATTAGGTTTCCTTTCAAAATCAAATCCTTGCCAACATCATCATTATGAGCTTAACAGTAAAATTTGGTACATTTTTATATAAGAACTAAATGTAAAATATTTCATAGTGTTTAGTAATGAAAGTCCTTCCATTTATAATAATATTTTTTAATATGCATTGATAAGAGATGTGTATGTTTCAAGATCCTTGTCTTCATCTGCAACTGGTATAACTCTTTTATACATATCTCTAGACATTTATAGTATCAAATGTTATAATACATTTAACTATGGGAAGTTCATACAACATATGATAAACCTTCATAGGACACAAGTCATTATCAGCTGTAGCATCCATCATGAGTTTTTTATATGCATTCATTACATTTTCTTTTGGGTTTTGGGAATTTGCAATACACATTAACAAATCATGAAAGGATTGTGACTTCTTGTTAAATTTTGTTGCATATTTTGCATTGTACTTAATAATAATCTATTTGTGGAAGGGAAGATTGGTTGTCTCATTAAGGCATTGTGGTATGAGTTTGGAAAACATCATGAAGATGGATGAAGCAATGGTTACAATGCTTCAAGTTTGATTTAAACTAACAAATTGACAATGTTAGTGCTTCAATTAGATTGGGCTTATCACTCACTTGAAAAGGAAAAGTTATTGGATTGGATTTGGAGGAGAAAACAATACACATATTTTAAGATGCAATGGCTATGTTCCTTCCAGTAGCATATTAGTATCAATGATTCATTTATTCTACCAATTGGCTTCAACTTCAAGAAATTGAAATTGAGTTTTAAAAATATTATGAGAAAAATACTTAAAACCTATATGTTGGGTGGGTGGTAAACATTTTGATTTAAGAAATTTAGGATCAAATATCTATTCTAGTGGATTAGATGAAGATGCTATGCCAAAGTATTCTAGCACTTGCTCAACCGCAACATCATGTTCATTTATTTCTCATAGACTATTATTATTTTAACTGAAGCAGTTGCTACTCATGTGGCAAATCTAGTGCCTACTTACCATGCTCCAAAAGACTATTTGTACACTGCACAATATCAAGAGGTTGTCTATGTCAATTACGGTAGAGAACAGGATTTTAAGACATTGCTCAGAATGATGGCCAATGTGACTTGATCAACTACATTGGGAGAACTCCTTTTCGGTTCCAATTGGAGCATTAATGCCATGTGCGCAATCACTGTCAATGTTTGATTCCATGACCATTGGGCAATGCCCATGACCAGTATGAAATGTGTATCATATTTCATTATTATCCATATTATATTTATGGCCCTTATCTTTTGCATTAATATTTTTTAAAAAAGTAAAAGTGTAAAAGGAAATTCTGCAAGCATAGGCTAGAAAGGTCACTCTGTATAACATTTTACTACAATCTGTGTATGCTAAAGAAAAACAAACTCTACATGCAATTCTTTTAGAACTTTTATGCAATGATAATTTGCTCATTCATACCTTTCATTTTAGTATAAGTATTGTTTTATATCTTGTTTGCCTTTCATAGGTTTTATATTCTTTAAATCCTCAGTGTGGCATATTTTATTCTATTTCCTTTTATTTCTTAGATTTTTTTCCCCAAATACTGTTTCCTCTCTACGAAAGGCTTCTCAGTTTAACGATGCCATGTGGTAGCAGCAGACCTCCCAAACCTTACTTCAAAACTCATTCGGCTATAGCTTAAGCAAAGAAGGCTACATTATCTATATAAAGCTGAAATTCAGCAATTTTGCATTGGCATTGCTCCTCTGCTCCCAGATTTTATACTTCCAAGTTCTTATAAACCGTCATCAGAATCCTTCACATTCAAGATTATCAACTCCCAAAATGCTACGAAACATGATTATTATGTTGTATCTTTGGTGGCAATAATGTCTGCAACGGCCAAGCCTGATCCCGATCCAACTTAGCTAATTGGTTGCAGAATACTCTTTCCCGAAAGAATTTGAAATGCAACAAGAATCCAAGGATGTACACGCCCTAGTCATGCTGCAATAACAAGTGCGTGGACCTTCTGCACGGATGATAAGAATTGCATAATGTGCAATAATAAGTGCAAGTTTGTAACAACCTACTTGGCATCTGCAACAACCTCACTGATCACGTCAATGGATCTGATTGACTATGGGCAAGTGCAAGATCAAAACCAACAAACATTATTAACCGTGTCTGATGATGAGATGTGCTACGATTGCTTCACATTCCGCAACATAGAAATTAAGAAACTCTATGGGCAACCTGGTATTCTCAGCTGCATCTGCACATTTGAAATTTTGAGTGCCTACCTGTGGAAGCTTAGAAGTTAGAACCCATTTATTCAACTTATAATTATTAATGCTCATTGTGTTAATGCGGCAATTTGAAATACTACTGCAAGGAAAATTGGCAATTTCAAAAATATTACTTTTATCGCACAGTAAACATAACATTTCAGTTTTTTGAATATTTCTATCCATTCAATACTACAACATGGGGGAAGACGCCAAGTATTCGTTCATGACGAAAGACATGGCCAAGGTTGCCAAGTGAAGAATCGTGAATGCTGTTAGAGAAGTACAAGGTGTTGCTGCTAGAGCGTGGCCGGTCACCGTACAGCGTCTGGGAAATCAACGCCGGCTTCTACACATGCGCTAACCACGACTTCGTGGCCTGCCACCGCTGCGACGAGGTCCTCGACAACGACTCCTACATCTTGGCCGAATGCGTGCTCGCCTTCAGGCCCAATCTCATCCCTTGGTACGCGACCGTGCTGCAGGGCCTGCTCGAGATCGGGAGGTACTGGTGGCAAGCGCAGTAGCGTTCATGGATGAGTTGGGGCGGGAGCAGCTGGCGTATCGGCAGGGGCACTAGCGAGTCTGCAATTGCTGATGCTAAGCTGCATAGGACCTGCGGTTGAGCTGCGGGGTTTGGGCATCACACAGTTGCTGGAGGTGCTGGCCATGGGTCAGAGAGTGGCCGAAAACCCCATGAATATTCGTGACAGTGCTGCCCAGAGTGGACGTCGGCGAGTCTCTGATTCATTCTACGCCGCGCTGTAGATGGAATGTCGCTGCGCAGCATTGTGATGCCCTGTGTGACTGCCTCCCTCTGCCATGACCTCCTTCCATGCTGAGGTTGTCCACCTTCTGCACCAGCATACATGTATATCCGCCCTATCAAAGACTTTGATGTTGTTGGCCTCTCCGAAGCTTTATGGACAAAATATTATTTTAGTTACCCTTACGGTATCCACTTCTTAAAGCATTATGGATAAATATAATTTAGTGTTACCAATACTCTCTCCTTAGTATTATGGATGCAATAAGATTATTTAGTAATAAGCGGTATGCCCATCCATATGAATCACTAAGACGTTTATGTGCAATCCTGTTGAATTTCATGGATTTCTAGTGTTCTCTACACTGGATTCAATCTAAAAGGTAAATCTAATTGTAGAACAATCATTGTTTTCATGGATTTCTAGTGTTCTCTACACTGGATTCAATCTAAAAGGTAAATCTAATTGTAGAACAATCATTGTTTTCATGGATTTCTAGTGTTCTCTACACTGGATTCAATCTAAAAGGTAAATCTAATTGTAGAACAATCATTGTTTTCATGGATTTCTAGTGTTCTCTACACTGGATTCAATCTAAAAGGTAAATCTAATTGTAGAACAATCATTGTTTTCATGGATTTCTAGTGTTCTCTACACTGGATTCAATCTAAAAGGTAAATCTAATTGTAGAACAATCATTGTTTTCCCAACTACATTGAGGCTCAATTGTATGGTTAAGTGTAATTGAGGCACATTATTTTTATTATTTTATATTTTTTTCACCTAAGGTTGGTAATAGATTGAGAATAAATTGATTAACTAATTCAACTAATTTAATTGTTAATTAATAACTAACTATTTTAACATAATCATCTAGTCCCACTTTTTGCACACATCTTGAATACATGCAACATTGCTGGGCAACCAAGCATTAAGCACTTCTAGGATTACCAAGTGTTATACGTATCCTCGAAGTGGTTGTACTTATTGAAACACCACTAATTTCAGCTTAGCATTTTTAATGGAAATTTATTTCTCCGTAATTCAAAGATGGAAACCCAATTGCAGAGGGCAGTAACCGGCATCACAAAAGGACATATTGCCATGCTAATTCCTGTTCTCAGCATCAAGAGCTCAACAACAAGAGCAACCTTAGAAAACCTCATCAAGAGCTCAACAACAAGAGCAACCTTAGAAAACCTCAGCGTGGCTGTTTAAAAAAAAAAGGGATTTATCAAGCGCGAAGAGTCTTGCAATGTCTGGGAAGGAGGCTCCCTGTCTATGGTTACTTGATATATCTGCTTGCTGTCTGTGTGTGTGGCTCTCCGGTCTGTCGGAGCAACAGCGATCATAAATCCTGAATTTTGTTGTAATAGAAATTCGAAACAAAATCCATCCCTTTCAAAACATTGTTACAAATGCGCGTGCGCACTCAGAGGTAGGCAAGGACAAAATGCCCCAAACCACCGTGATCAATCGTTACATGGCCAAGCTGGGCATGAGCCCTATTCAAGTCAATTTCGAAGATTCTCTCACTTTCGACGAAGTTGCCAAATTCTTCTCCGTTCTCATCGCCGAAGCCCCCAATCATCTCGGTGTTTGTAGTAGTGTCTTGAAGAAAATCTGTCGTGACAATGGCATTCTAAGGTGGCCATACCGCAAATTTTTGGAAGGTAAAACTATTGAAGAGGTTAAACGTGAAGCAGTTCGAGAAAAGGAAGGAGGGAAGAGGCAGCAAATGTCTCTAATGATAGTGAGAAAGCTGCCACCTCGTTTTTTTGCTTGCCGTGCTGTCTCCTCTGCTACCGCGTTGCGCTGCTGCTGCGGCCGCGTCGCTATTTTGCACTCTGCGCTGCCTGCCACAGTTGCACCGCGCCCTGCCGCGTCCTGTGCTTCCCGACGCTGCCACCTCGCGTCTGCCGCCGTCACGTTACTCTTCCGCTGTCGCCGCCCCTTGACATCTCCTGCTTGCCTCGTTGCTCCCACTGCCGCACCGCCACGCTGCTCATCCTTGCCACCACGTTACTATCTCCTGCTGCTGTCACTGTTTTCTGGCTGCTGCGTTGCTGTTCTGTTGCGCTACCTTTTTTTTTTTTCTCCAACCATGCCGTCACCCTCTGTGCTCCTGTGGCCTCGTCCGCGCTGCTGCTCGCCCGCACTACAGTTTTTGTTGGAGCCTGTGCTTTGTGTTGCCGCAGCCACCTTGCTTTGTGTTATCTACCGCCACCTCGCTCCACTGCCTGCCATCCGCCGACTGCCGCGCCTCCACGTTGCTAATTCTGCAGCGTTGCTCTTCCTCCTGCATCATTGCCTACCTCTGCCCGCGATGCTATTTTCGTGCTCTTGCTGTTGCTCTTGGCGGCCATGGCAACGCAAACCTTGAAAGCACATCAAAAACAACTTAAACAATTACAGCATCAAACACATGTTCATGCTCATTCTCTTGCTCTGCTTCTTCTATCAAAGTCACTCAAAACAGCTCTTCCTCTTCCTCTTGCTACTTCTCTGCTGCCGTATTTGCTCCACCGAAGTCGCTCCATTTCATTGATTCAGAGAAACAAACCAGAGCAGCAAAGGCCAGACTTGCAAAGCAACACTTGAAAACAAGGTAAACGGAGAAAAGAAAAACCGCAGCAAACCCGACTAACGCAGAAAATAATAATTTTTAATCAAGGGAGCCGCGGCCGGACATCTTTTTAAATTTTCTAAAGTTTTATGGTTCAAGGGCTTGTATTTTTAATTATTTGTATTTTTTATGGGCTCAAATGACCCATAAGTTGTAAAATACATTGAACCTGGCCAAGGAAGGCAAATTGCCAACACACACGTACAACTCATGTACAACTCTCAAGCATAGATACATTGAACTTGGTCAAAGCAAACCCTAGCCAAAACCCTAGCCCAAACCTATAAATACCCTACCAATTCACACAAATTACAACAAAGAGATGAGACAAGAACAACAAGAAGCAAGAACAAGGAGGCAAAGAGAAACAAAGCAAAAGCAGCAAGAAGGAGAAGAAGATTGGAGGGGGCAAAGATTGGAGAAATTGGCGATTCCAAAGGAGGATAAAACTTGCAATCCTTGGGCGCTCGGCACATCCGATTTTTGGCTTCCAAGTTCTTCTCATATCGTCACATCATCCTGTTACATTTTTCCAGGGCTAGGCGTTTGACTTGTCATTCACACTTGTGCAACTACGCTTTGACCGGTGCACATTTTTTTAAAAAAAACAATATAATAGAGTTTCATCATTGTCTCCTATTTACATTATTTACTTTGGTTTATGCTTTGTTTGCAATATAATTCTATTCACATACGCTTTATGCACATTTCGAATCATTGTTTACATTTCGTTTACATCTTGTTTACGATAACCCCAGCGCTAGCCGTAGCTTACGCTCGAGGGAAGTCCTTGGTTGATTTGCATGCAAACCATCCAAGGCACTCTGCCTTCGTTGCCTTTTCCAGCTTGCCCTTAAGCGAAGGCAGGGTCCGCTGTGGCTGCCCAACGATCTCTCGGTGTCTGTTTTCCTTCCAGCCTTATACCGACGATTTAAGTCAGTACACTTATGTATGCTAGTCTATTTAACTTAATTGATTAATTACTTAAAGTCTTAATCATTCTAGCTTAATTAATTGTTTAATTAATAAAAACAATAAATGCATCGATAAATCATTAAGCTAGTCCAAGTGTTGCAAGGTTTATCAAAAAGTTTTTCTTTATTACCACACACACTATAATGCTTAGGTACAATAGAGCTTGAATAAAGATCCGTACACTCCTTAACTTCTACTACGGATACTTACAAAATTATTCTATGTCTTATAGAAAAAAATTGTAAGAATTCTACTTGCAACTTAAATTCTAACCCTTATTAACATGGCTAGGGCGCTGCATTTATAAACCTACAAGGGTGCCACATCAATGAGTACATGTCAATGTGGAAAACAATCTGTCAAAGGGGTCACATCAATAGCATCTTGTTGATGTAGCAAACTAAAGACACTTTATCATACCCTCACAACTAGATGAAAATTCATCTTCAAGTTCTTTACAAAATTGGAAAGGTATGGGATTATTGATTGACACATAATACAAGAAAATAAAACTAAATGGGAAGGTATGGGATTATTGATTAACACACAATACAACGAAATAATACTAAGTACTTTAGTGTATGAATCAACATTGATTACAAAATTATAGTGTTCATGACACAAAAGTGAACACTAGGACATGACTAAGCAAAATTAGATAACACATTCTCTAACAACATGAAGATGGTTGAAAAGATTAGATGATTCCAAGTAGTGGAGGTTTTTGAGGTTCTAAAGGACCTTCTCCTACTTCAAGCGCACATAATGGTTGAGCTTACTATGGCTATCCTAGTGTAGCTACCACTTTTGGTGGAAGGCAAAAGGCATCCAACAATGCTTTTATCTTCTCCTCCTTTCTTTGGGGAACATTCACAGCTCACGCCGCATCACCAATGTGGGCTAGAATGGGGATATCCCATGAATTGGGCATTACTAGGAACAACTCCTTCACATTGAAAAACTAGGTAACAAATTGCTTACATTCAATATTGAATATCCTAAGTGCATTTTGCAACTCCAGGTAGTCATTCATCCTCTTGGCTAGGTTCTCAATAGTTTATCTTTGGTCAATGAACTTTTCCTTGAGAACCTCAAGTTCCATGTTTGCCACTACAAGCTTTTGATTGGTGTCCTTTGTATGCTTGAACTCTACCTCATACAACAAGTACGAGATGGTACTTGTTCTCTAATTTAGGTTGTGACCATCTCGCAATCAACATAGCCAAATTTGCATATTAGAGGTTGGTGAGCTCCATGTAGTCTATCATCTCCTCAATCAGTAACTCCTTCATGTAAATCTCTACTTTGTTGTAGGCATCTATCCCATTAATGATAAGTTGTCATACCTCTCTTTCTTACTTTAGTTGTTGGAGGATCTCATTTACTTTTTCCTTCATAAAATGGATGTGTTTTTCATTAACTTCTTTCTATAAATTAACCTAATCTCTATAGTGATTTTTGACTCTCTCAAATTTGAAAGTCTCTAATTTCCAGGTGACTACTTCAATTGTAGTCTTTTAGTGAAGAACATGAAGCTCCTCCATGCAGAGATTTTTATTTTCTACTATCAATCTTCTTAGCTTAGTATTTGCTCTATCTAGTTGCTCTTCTTATTGATGGATGAAATCTACCATCTGCTATTTTTGTGCATCAACAATTTGTAGGCAATGATTCTCTATTATCAATTGTACATTCTCCTAGCAAGTCTGATCTAAGGCCTTCTAAATTTTATGTTGAGTGACCTTTGCCAAAGATTGATAGAATACTATTGTCTCCATCACACCTCAACCCCTTTCAATTTTGTGTAAAGATATTCAAGAGCTTCATCCTTTGTCAATGCTAGGTTGAGGAATGTAGGGTTAGCAATCTAAGCTCTTAGTTCAACAACCTCCATAGCCAAACATTCATTTAGCTCTTTAGTCATTTTAAGTTGCCCCTCCAAAATGATGTTCTTGCCCCTTGCTTCTAGCAACTCTAACTAGGTTGCAATTATGTTGTTCCAAAGGTCAAAGATGTTTAGAATCAATTGTCCAATTTCTACCAATTGGTCCAGAAATTGTTCATGTCATGTTGCATTCAACTTACCGCTTACTATTCCTATGAATGTCTACATATCTTTAAGTGTAAACATGTTTGGTATAGATGTCATAGGTGCATTTAGTATTTCAACAATTCTATCAACAACCACTTCCATTGCTATCTTCTCCTCCTAGTGCTGCATCACAAAAATGATTACCCAATCACCCTCCTCCAACCATACTAAAAAAGTAGAAACATTCCCATAGATTTTTGGGAATTACTACTATTGCAAAAGGAATACTGTTACCTCTCGAGCACTAGGATTCAATCTTGTAGGAAACTGCATTCTTTGGACTAAAAAGATTGGTCCACCTTTCTCCATTTAGCTAACTATTTGAGCCACTTCATTTAGGTGACTCATTGCTAGCTAGAACACAAATGGATCATCATCACTTATTCTTACTTGTTGCTCTTACTTACTTAAGAGCCATCCTTGAAATCTACACAATCATTAAGAATTTGCAACAATATCTAGCACTATTTGTTGAGTGGGTGGTGGAGGTGGTGGTTGCTACTCATCTTCTTGGATGACTTTTTAGAGATTTTTTCCTTCATCATCTTCATCTAGTTAGAGGATGGAGCATGTCAAGCTTCATCATTTGTATCAGATTATTCCTCCCCTTTGACATAGTTTTTTATTAAGACATGGAAAGAAGAGTGCCTTCCTACCATTTTCATTCTTCTTGAAGTGCTTTTCTATCTCAAGATATATTATTTGTTGAAGGTTGATAGGAAATATACCTCTTCGAGGCACACACACACAAGCAGAGAAGGCAATGATCTTGCTTGGCATCACTATTGGATTAAGGTAAAAGGTTGTAATCTTGTAGTAGATTCTCTCCGTCGATGTGATTGCACCAAAATCCTTATGGTCAACACCATAACACTGCTATATCCATTCTTTATTGATGTTGGGGTCTACCTATATTGAAATCTTAGTGAGATTTATCCTAGTTTTTGGCAAGCTAAGTGTCTCTGAAATGTCCTTGATCTTGATCATTGAATTGGCCTACCTATTATTTCAAAATAAGAACATCTTTTCCATGTACGACTTCCCACTGAAAGTGATGATGGGCCACATGGGAGAGGTCTTTAATTGATCTTGTACTTCTTGAGGTGCTTGCTCCAAGAAAGATCCAAAATTCAACTCTTAGAGCACCATTTTCTAAACCTCCTTTGATTTGATCCACTTAAGATAAGTTTCTATCAAGGTCACCTCAAGGTTTGCTTGTGGAGTTGGTACCTCATCTTAGTGGGATTGCTCTATCATTGCTACTTGTTATAGAATCTAATAGGCAGATTCCACTTTAGGTTCCTCTCTAAGAGATCCAATAGTAGGATTGCTGCTTATTCTTCTTGGGCTTGTTCTGGGTCCTTTTCCATTCTTGGTTATTTGTTCCATGGCTATGATCATCCTCCTTCTTATGTGTGATTCCCCTTTGATTCCATCTATGATCACAACACATCTAAGAACTAGTATATATAATGTGTAACTTATAATGTTTTGATACCTTGTCTCATTAGTTAGTTACACTTAGGCTAAGGTTAAACCATGGTAGATTGGTTATTTTATTAATTTTTAAGCTCAAAGTGTTACCAAAGCTAGTTGGAAGGGTTTAACTTTTGTAATTTGATGTTTTCATGTTGGTTTCTTTGTTAAACCTTCATGGGAGTTAGAAACATTTTAGAAAAATTTTCTATCAAAAAATTCAGGTTTGTGATCCCCACGACTAAGAGCTTACCTCTCGTAGCTACAATGTTGAAGAATGGAGTGATTTGGAAAAATAGTTAGGAAGATATGGCTTCTAGAAGATTATGGGCTTTGAAAACTGTAAAAATGCCTCTAGCCTTTGAAAGAAAATGTGAAAAATTAAATTGTGGGCACATATATATATATATACTATTTTTGCACTATGTTGATGAGGTCTCATATACGTAAGGGGTCTGTTGACAACTACTCATTTACGAAAGATGTAAACAAAAATTTTCAACTTGAATTTCTCAAAAAATACATGGAGTTTTCTTATGAAAGTGGGATCCATGGTGTCCTAGAAAAGCCAATAATTTAATGGAATCATCGAAGAGGATCTTTGAAAGATCAAAAATTGAAAAATTGGATGAAGAATATGTTTATTGAAGAAATTTCCTTAAGGAGCGCATAGTTGGATGCATCAGATGAGGTGCACAAAGGTTTGGATTGATAGAATGTCTAAGAATGAGGTACTTAACTAATCCAACTAAGAGATATGCAAGTGGATCCTTCCTCGTGTAGGTACATGCCCTTTTTGCCCTTGCAAAACCTAAACCTAAGGAGTCTATGGGCCCCATAGGTGATTAATGGTTATGAAAGTTAAGGACCAAAATCTGAAAGAATCTACCTAAGAATTTAGGTATATCAAACAAAGGCATCGAGCAAGGACATGGACACCAATAGTGAGGTGAGTCATGAAAAGCATAGATAGATGAGAGAGAAAGTGGAATGGAGTTCTCAATTAAGGTCACATGAAGTCCCTCATGAATTTTTTAGTTAAATGATCTAATAAAATCCATTCTTAGCCTAGACCAAAACCAACCATGTTCAGTGGCTTCACATCATCACTCTAAGACCAATCCACCCCCTTGAGACACAAGAGTACTCCAACAAATCAATCGCTATTCCTTATAGAGAAGAAAAGAGAAGTAGGAAGTAAGAAAGGGTCTTAGTTAGAAGTGACCTTCAAGCATGGATAACATGTCTTTTTAGTCCCATAACAAGTGCTTGTAGCCCATTATTCTATGTAAGGGGTGTGCTTTGAATTCCCATCATCATCATTTTTTTATGGAAACCACACCATGCAAAGACTTATTCAACTTCCTATTATTGATTAACATGAAATGTTAAGAAATCCATGAAAACACTCATGCATTTAGTCCCCTTGAAGTCACACCCTATTCAAACCCTTGAATCCTTTCCAAATATAGAAACTAACAAGGTCACAAGTTCATTTAAAGTTTTTTTTTCTTAAGCGGATATGGGAGTTAGCAGTGGAAGGAAGACGAGCAGCGGATCAGCCCACGACATGGAAGGGAGCAAGCAGGCGCCCAACAGAGACGCCAGTGACGCGGATGTGGAGAGGGAGAGAACAGTAGCCACAACGAAGGACGAGGAGAAGCAGGATGCTAGCACCTTGGGTAAGTCTCCTAATGACAGGACTGAGTTAAGGTTCAAAGTCCAGCACCCCAACAGCGCCACCTTGGAAAGCCTTACTCGCTGCCTAATAGGCAAGTTCGTCTCGGAAGGGGCACGGCCTCGCTTGGACTTGATTCGACGCTGGGCTCAGGCTGCTTGGGGGTTAGACACGGTGACGGTCAAATGCCTCGTAGATGACCGTCTCCTATTTTGTTTCACCTCCCTGGCCAACTGGGAAACGGTGCTAGTGGGGGAACCTTGGTTTTACAGCGCGCGGGGCTTAGCCTTGGCTCCCTGGCGCCCGGGAGCTCACCGAGACCCGAGACTGTTCGAGCGGGCACCAGTTTGGGTCTGACTTTATGACCTACCCCTCGAATACTGGTCTACTGAATTTTTGCTATCCCTAGCACTGGTGTTTGAGGAGTTTATCAAGTTTGATCATTTCACTAAGGGCCTAGAACACATGGGTTTTGCGTGGTTCTACGTATGGCGGCCTCTTCCACTGCAGGAACAGAGTGAGGTGCTGGTGTTGGACTCTGAGCTTGGAGAGGAGCGGGTCCGCATTCACTTCGAAAACATGCCAAGGCCCACGAATATGACGCGGGACTCTCCCCCAAGGAGAGGCTTGGCCATCGGAGACCAAGTAGCGCACGACCCAGAGGGCGGATGGCACCTCGTGGGCAAACGAAGATGGGGTCCTAACAGGAAACCGCTGGCACACAGAGATGGGCGACAGGGGGGGGTCGTAGAGATGGCCCCCCAAAGGAAGGGAGGACCCAAGCCCAGAATGCGGAAAATGGCAGTTCACATATAGGCCCCACAAGGCCAGGGAAATAGACCACGGCGGACCTGCACATGAACGGTCTCGGGGAGAAGCCGAAGGAGACCGAGACAGGCAAGCCCTACCTCCACGCTCTAATCGGGGATGGGGCTCTGGCCCCCAACTACCATACGCAGTAGACCTAGACTCGTTTAGGGTTGCCACACACTCCAACTGAGGAAGGCGGCCGGGCCCTGTCGCCGCCCCCAGTCACAAACTGGATAAATACAAGCCGTGGGACGGCCCGGCCCTGCCCCTCTCCGGTGAAAAATCGGCCAAAGAACGAATGTGGTTTGGTAATACCATCGCCAGCGGCCAAGGTGGGAAGACCTGAAAATAGCTCTCGAAGACACAGGACCGTGCAGCTATTTGTGGATCTGGGCGTGCAGCCCACACTTCAGGAAGTATATCAGAGACATGTCTCCATGAAGGTCCTCTCATGGAATTGCAGGGGATAGGATACCCCATACAAACAACATACCCTAAAATGCATGGTGGGAGATGAGAGGTGCGATATAGTTTGCTTGCAGGAAACAAAACTCCAGCAGACGGAGGCTCAAGTGCTACAATGGCCAGGATGGCATAGCCATCTGGTTCCGAGCAGGGGGCACACGGGAGGACTTGCCATCCTCACCAAGGCGAACTCGTATGTCCAGGACATTTTCGATTGGTGCATTATGGTGCACATTCCTAGGATTGACATCTGGGTTACCAATGTCTACGGTGCTCAAGGGTGGAAGACACGCCTTCAGGAACTCGAACGCATCACTAGACTGGTACCCGAGGACGCGGGGTGGCTGCTGATTGGCGACTTGAACCAGAGGCTCTACAGCTGGGAGAAGTCTGGTGGTTCCATGGCGGAGCCCCCAGGGGCACCCGAATTCCACGCGCTGCTGCAACGAAGGACCCTCACCGACATCGAAATCGCGGGCTGCAGGTACACCTGGAGTAACTGCCGTCAGGGCACCACGCGGGTTCAGTCCTGGATGAATCGAGCGTGGGTCAGCATAGCGTTGCTGACAGATTGGGGCGTGCACGCATACGGCGGGGTACGGATGGCTTCAGACCACAGGGCTATCTTTTGCCAGTTGGACAGGGACACGTTGCAGAGCCCCTGCCCTTTTCGGTTCGAACGCACCTAGCTTCGAAAGACGTGGCTTGGCGCACTGGTCCAGGAAATTTGGCACAGATACCCGTGCGCGAAGGACCCACGTGATTTCTTGAAGAATAGGCTGAAGGCGTTGAAGAAGAAAATCAAAACAATTAAAACAGAGGAAAAATATAGTTTCCATGGATATCGCTGCCGGCTCCAGGCGCAGTTACAGGCAATCTAGGCCCAGCAGGAATAAGGGAAAGACCACAGCAGCAATGAGCTCGCTCTCTTGGCACGATTGCAGCTGACACACAGCGAGGAGGAAGAGTATTGGAGGCAACGGGCCCGGATATAGTGGTTAAAATCCGGGGATCGTCACACAAAATTCTTTTTGGTTGCGGCGAAGGAACATCAGAGCAATCACCATCGCCCCCTACAACGCTTCCTGCAGGAAAATCAGACACCCTCCCAGTCAGGTGCTGACAGATTGCTGCATTACTGGCAGCAGGTGTGGACGTGGCAGGCTACTGAGCTGATTTCTATGCAGATTCCTGAGGGCCTAACCAAGGCAGAAAATTCACGGCTTCTGCATCCTTTTTCTCGCCAGGAACTGCACACTGCGCTGCAGGATATGCTGACTAATAAGGCGCCAGGGCCAGACGGTTGACCCATTGAATTCTTTCGTGAATTCGAGGATGTGCTGGGGCCGAATCTCCTGGATGCCTTCAACCACATGCTAGCATGGCATCAGGTGCGCAGAGAGATTAACTACTCTCGCGTGGTTCTTCTGCCGGAGACGGCGGCACCCACTTCACCAGGACATTTCTACCCCATTGGTGTCTGCAACTCACTTTTGCAGTTGTTCTCCCGCATGTTAGTCGCCAGACTGCGCCCACTCATGCCACGATTGGTTGGGAAAAACCAGGTGGTGTTCATTAAGGGCCGCCACCTCCAGGACCAGGTCCTGCTGCTACAGGAAATTCAGCACTTCCTCTGCATCGCGAAGTTCCCAGGCCTCTGCATCAAGCTCGATATCACTAAAGCCTACGATTCTATCAGCTGGGCTACTCTGCGGCACGTGCTGCTTGCGAAAGGCCTGGATCGGGACTTTGTGGAACTCTGCTTACAGATGCAAAGGGGTGGGCAGTACTTCCTGGACATCGATGGGCACCTGCGGGGCTTCCGGGGGACCAGTCGCAGGCTGTGCCAGGGCGACCCCCTCTCCCCTCTCCTTTTTCTAGCTCTGATGGACCTCCTGCAAATCTATTGTATGGAGGAGGGCGTCCAGGGACTGGATGTGCAGGGCATTCGCTGTCTCACTGCTCACTACGTGGATGACACCATGGTTTTCATCAGGGCCACTGTACCTCAGGTTAGGGCATTGATGAGGGCACTGGTCCGATTCCAGCGGGAGGTGGGGTTGCACGTGAACGTCAGGAAGTCTGCGCTGTACTTCATGCACACGCATCAATCTGTGCACAGTAGAATTATTCAAATCCTGGGGATCCTGCCAGGCGAGGCAGATGATAAATATTTGGGCATTCCCATCCACAATTGGAATAGACGACAAACATGGCAGGCTTTCCTGATGAGAATGCAACAACACACGACCCATTGGACGAACCATTTCCTCTCCCGTAAAGGGGAGATCGTGCTGGCGACCGCGGTGCTAGGGGCAATGGCTAGATTTGGTGCATCGGTGGCTACCTTGCCGTCAGGCATTGTCTCGAAGATCGATGTGATTCTGCAAAATTTTATTTAGTCGGGAGGGAAGGGGGGAAAGAAGATGCACCTGGTGGATTGGACCACCACTGCATGGCCCCGTGAAGCCGGGGGGGTCGGCATTCTCCCCTTCACGAAGGAGGTTGCATTGGGGAGACAGAGGCTGATTCGAAGGTTGTCCACCATGCTAGACGATCCCTCCATGTGGGCGCAGATCCTGTGGCGGAAGTACCGGCCCTAGACGGCTACTGGTTCCGACACTCTGGTTTGGAAACAGCTGTGTGCCCACGTGGCGGCGTTGGGCAGTGCAGACGTGATTCTGCACCCGCGGCAGTACATCCACGCTCGGTTTCCAACTAATCCGCACTAGATGCTGCTCTAGCGGGGCTGTATCCCAGAAAAGATTAAGATGTTTGGGTGGCTGATCTTGCACAAGGCCCTTCCCGTCAAGATTTTTTTGCAGAGCAGGGGCATGGGGGTCAGTCCCCATTGCCCTCTGTGCAACCACTCTGCCAAGACGCTGTAGCACTTAATGCAGGAATGCCAAGTTACTATAAAATTCTGGCACACGGCCGGTCTCCACCCCATTACAGTTTTCGGCAACTCGTCGACGCTCACCGCCCTGTGGATTCTGTGGAAGGCCAGAAATGATTGCATTTTCAAAGGCGGGGTTCCCCCCCTGCCCGTGCCTTACGACAGGTTCAAGAAACTCTGGCAGGATATTTCGGCTGCGCGGGACTGGCATACCCATTTTGACCTTCCCAGACAGGTGGTCGAGCATGGGTTGGGCACTCACCTCTCCACCGAGTCCCCTGGGTTCAGTGGGAGGCAGAACCTTCCTACGGCGAAGTCAACCGAGGACACGACTGGGACTTCACGGAGTGGTGCTCTCATGTACCCTGGGGCGGACTCGCACTAGATAGACCAGGGCCCGGACGTTGGTCAGGATCTGAACTGGCTGAGGCTGCCCCAGGAGAAGGACCCGCCAAACGCTGCTCCTAGCAGCACGAGGGAACAGACTCCGCACCCCCTTGAACAACCACATATGCAGGTTTGGTTTTAGGATGGTTGTAAGGGTCACATGACGGGAATTGCCCAATTGATTACAAAGAATCGATGTCACCTTGCTATGGGGCCTGGTCGACCTGGGCACAGCGCTCACTTCATCCAGGAAAAAATGTTGGCCCGCATCCCCCCGGTGGGTAGTTGGTGGTGAGGGGGGGGGAGGTGTCAGACGCCTTTCTCTCCCGCCCTTCCCCACCTCCTCTTCCCCTTCTCTTGTCTTGGCCTGTTTTGTTTTGTGCTTTCCGTTTCGGTTTCTGTTTATGTTTCTTTTCTATTTCTGTTTCTGTCTCTGCTTTTGTTTCTGTTTCGGTCTGGGGGTTTCCGCACCAGCTTGTCGGAGGTGGCGGTCGCCTACCCGCCTGTAGGAATGCCTGCAGTGGGCAGGGGATGGTTGCATAGTTTTTTTCAGCCCTTCGGGGGGTCCTCTCTGCCTTGGTGCTATGGGGCCAGGGCCGCGGTCGCTGGTCCACGCTACACGCCTATGTAGCTCATTCTTTTTTTTTGGAATAGATTTTCTCTCGACCTTTTTCCGAAAAAAAAGGTTTTTCTTAATGAAAAGGCATCTCATACTTCCAAAACAAGAAAAATCATAGATTTTGTGGATGGGTGGATGTCATGGACTCACTACTTGTTCCATAAAAAATAAACTATTTTTTAGTTATGTGTACCAAAATTCAAAAATAGAAACTAGACATTAGCAATCAAAAACAATAAGTACAATCCACCATTAATAATAACTACAGCACCACTATGTCCTATTGGCATAATAAACTTTATTAGTAGAAATTTAGAAAATCATACCCAAAACAAAGAAAATTATATAAGAATGTGTAAAATATTCAAAAAAAATCAAACATACCAATGATGGTGCAAAACAAAAAATGGTGTAAAATAGGAAAACATATAAAATAAAAATATGTAAAATAAATAATGTGTAAAACAAAACAAAAAATAGAAAAACTGAGCCATGTAAATGGTTAGCATAGATGGCCATCTCCCCCATGATTGAGTTGGAAGGAGGAGATCTAAAAGATTGAGCAAGGTTGTCCATCTAATGAGGTATCCATTGCACTAACTTGCTTACGCTTGTGGAAAATTTTTATTTTTTGAATGTTGACCAGCTATTTCTTATTTGGGCTTTCAAGTTTGCAAATTATCATGGCCTTAATAGGAAAGGTTTCATCAATTTTATCAGGCCCCTCCCACAATGTTTAAAATTTAGTTCATTGTAGAACATGTGTCGCGTTCCAGTAGAGGACCTTATCTCCAAGTTAAAATTTGACTTTCCTTATTCTTAGGTCACATTGTTGCTTGCTAAATGCCTTGTGCACTTCATTCGTGGATAGGGCCATTAATAAATTTTCATCTATCACATTAAGGTTGATTAATCATTCTCTTTCTACTAGACTCAGGTCAAGATCCAAGTCACAGGCTATTGAAAGTGTATGAAGCTTATATTGAAAAGGAAGTATTGGTAGTTTCCCATACACTAGCTCATAGGGAGAGTAGCCTATAAGAAGTTTCCATGTTGAGTAGTAGGCCTAGAGGGCATTGTTGAGTTTTGTGCTCCACTCTCTCCTATATTTGATAACAATTCTCATTATGATCTTTGTAATCTTCCTATTAGTAACCTCTGCTTGAACATTGGCTTGGGGGTGGTAGGGTGTTATTAATTTATGTTCAACCCCCAAACATTGCATGAGCTTGTAAAAAGTGGTGCCTATGAAATGGATTCCATTGTCAGAAATCAATGCACATGGCACCTCAAACCTATTTACAATGTGTTATTTAAAAAATCAAACAGCAGTGGATGATGTCCAATCAACAATAGCTACTACTTCTACACATTTCACACAATAGTTAATGATGATGATAATGTATGTCTTTCCATTGGACATGGATGTGATGGAACCTATTAAGTATATGTTCCATATGTCAAAAAAATTTAGTGGTTAGATCCACTATTGAGGTTCCTTCATTCACGTAGTCATCCCACCATCTCATTGACAATTCTCACAAAATTGGATAAATTGGTGAGCATCCCTAAAGATTGTTAGCCAATAGTAGCTTGCTATCAGGATTTTAATGGCCATGCATCTCCCTACATAGTGGCCTCCACAAGGGCCCTCATAAGCATCTTGGAGAATTTGCAATTGATCAGTATCGAGGACACACCAATGAACCAGGCCATTGATGCATACCTTATAAAGGTGTCCATTAATTTCCATGAAGCTCTTGGCCTAATGAAGAAATTTTTGTTTCTTCCTATGGTCAAAATTTTGTGGGATCTCTTGAGTAAGAAGATAAGTGAGGATGTCATCATATCATTTTGGTACTATGGGCACTCAATCATTAATTTCCATGAAAAAGAGGAGTTCATAAAGAAATTGATTAGAAAGTAGGCTCTTCTCCTCTTGGTTATTCCAACTTAACCAGGAGAGATGGTCAATGACCATGTTATCAGTCCCCTTTCAATCTACCATCATAAGATTAATTCTTGTAAGATCACCACCACCATATGACATGGGGGCTCATTATTGGCTTGTTCATTAGGAAGTGAATGGAACTATAGTTAATGTGCACAAACACTTTGTATCCAAGCATATAGTGCCTAAAATTTTTCAAAGCCTACACCACTACCATTAGTTCTTTCTCTACTATGGTGTAATTGAGCTATGGATCCACAATGCTTTAGCTTATGCAATGGATGTAATATGGATGTTTCTAATTGTCCAACTACATTAGCATGGCTTCCAAGGCATAATTTGATGCATCTGTCATGATATGAAATGGTCTAAACCAATCTGGTGCTCGTAGAATTAGAGTTTCTACAAGTTTCTCCTTCAATTTTTGGAATGCATTTTCACATTCCTTAGTCCAAACAAATGGAGCATCTTTCATTGTTAGCTCGACCAATGGTTTTGCGATCTTAAATAAATTCTCTATAAATCTCTAGTAGTAACTAGTGTGTCCAAGGAATGACTAAACATCTTTAACTATTTCCATTTGATGGATTATTTTTTGGATGATCCTTATCTTTTCAAGGTCTACCTTGATCCTTGCTTGTGAGATTCTGTGCCCCAAGACTATGCCCTCTTGGATCATTAGGTGGCTCTTTTGCCAAGGGAGCCATAGGTTTGTCTCCACACATATTTTTGATACTTGCTCAAGGAAATCTAAGGCTTGTTCTAATGTAGCACTATAAGAGGAAAATTCATCCATGAAAGCTTCCATCTTGCTACCAATTTTCTACTAAAAGATGCTCAAGACCAAGTATTGGAATGTGATAGGAGCATTGCATAGACCAAAAGGCATCTTCTGATACACAAAAGTTCCCCAGGGACTTATGAATGTAGTTTTGGCCTGATCCTCTGGTGCAATCTAAATTTGGTTATAGCCACTATAACCATCCAGAAAGCTATAATAGCAATGTCTAGAAATGATGTCCAACACTTTATTGACAAATCATAATGAAAATGATCTTTGAATGTTGTCATGTTCAATAGCCTAAAATCAATACAAACCCACCACTTGTCACCTTTCTTTGGCACAATTACAAGTGGACTAACCCACTCACTATTTGTAATAGGATAGATGAACCCTACCTTGAGGAGTTGTTCTCTTTTCTCCTTGAAGATTTGCTTTAATTTCAGGTTCAATCGCTACTATGGCTACTTCCTTGGCTTCATGGCTAGATCAGTATAGATATGGTGTTGACATATTCATGGATCAATCCTAGTGAGTTCAAGATATGACCAAGCAAAGGTTGTTGACCATATGTTAACCACTTTCAACAATTTCTCTTTTTGTTTAAGAGCAGGTTTAGTGTTGATTATAACTAGCTTTTCATTTTCCAGAAATGTACATTCCAAGCTAGCAATTAGATTTTTTAATCTAGGGAGTCTTGTTTAAAATTTTCAAGGATTTTCAACTCTTCCCAATAGGTATCATCATTTTTATCATCAAAGAGTTGGCAATGAACTTGCTCCAATTCATCCATGTCTATGTCATAGGTGCATGTCAAGCTCTTAGTTAGTTTCATGCAAATTATGTTTCTCTTAGAATTAGCTATTAGCCATTAGATGTCCTTTTGTTTTGTGGATGCTATGTACAAGAACCTTTGAATATCTACCTCATTTGCACAATGGTTATGTGCAGAAGTGATGCTCTTTTCATGAACCAAATTTTCTGCATGTAGTTGCACCCTGTATCACTATATGTAATGCATGAAACACATTTCTTCTCAATCTTTTCTAATGCATTTTCCTTGGAAATTTTCAAGGAAAGATCTTTGATACCCATTCTTGCATCAATAGTACTTAGCCATGCCCTTCCCATAATGATTCGAAAATCCCCCTTGTAGTTCTCAACTTTGATTACTAGAAAATTAACAAGATAAGACCACCCATAGATAGTGATCACAATATCTTTTACCAATCCCAATGAAATAATAATGGACTGGATTTCCAATTCTAATCTGATATTGCTCTTCTTGAAAGGTGGTAGGTTCCATGCAATATACATCTCATGAAAAATCATATTAACATCAAAACCTAAATCTATAATAGCTTTGCATAGTTCATTCCTAGTAATCTACAAATAGATAAGGGGACTTCTAAGATCAGCTAATTTCTTAGGAAGGTTTCTAGCCCAAATCTTGTTAGATATAACATGAGTTAACATAATAGTGTGGACCTTAGGAGGTATGTCATTTGAAAGGCTCTTGATTTGATGATTTGTAGAGCATGAGAAAGGAGCAAGATGACCAACTACATGAGTTTGTGAGGGCTTTGAAGGACTATTGGATTAGAAGAATGGTCATTTGTGAGATGTATGTTCCAAACCACTTAGTTGATTAACCAATTTTTGATTAACCACCCTTATAGCATTACACTATTGCAATTGAGCTGGAAGCTCACCTTGCATGGATAGAGTAGGTAGTAGCTATGTTGAGGATTGAGGAATAGGTATAGGCATATGAGAAGGGTATGGATGAAATATGGGATCATCCCTAGGAGTTGAAAATTGAGTTTGGTGAGTTGGAAAGGAGAAATGTGACTTGAAGAGTCACATGAAGATAAGGGTTTTTTAACATAGTATCCATATGGATCTTGCTACTAGTAAGGGTATTGCTGCCATGGTGGTGGCATCCCCCACAACTATGGTTATTGTCACTGTTGATACTGCCCATATGGTTGTGGTGGAGTTCCACTTGGATAATAAGGTTATTGTTGGTGAAACTACCTTCGATTACCTTGAGGATAAGATAATCTTCTAGGTGTTTACCTTTTTGATAGTTGTGGATTCAGAGAATACACCCTAGATTCTTGTAAGTGTGCCACAATAGAGAAACATCCCTTAGGATGTTTATAGTGGTAGATGTTACGTCCACCTTCATCATCTAATTCAATCTCCATAACTTTTTCTACTATAGTAGCTTTGCCCTTGTCCATTTGGTAGGCATGTTCAGCTTCTTACTACCTCTTGCAATCATGATCACTACTCTACTCTGTTGATTCTTCTACTATTTTTAGAGTAGTTAAAAATTTTTCATCCAATAAATCCCACATTTTATTTACCTTGGTTGAAATTTTAGACATAGATTTTTGGATTGGCAAGGTCTTTCTTTGCACCACCTCATCAAGAGGTGACTCCTCCTCACTGTCACAAAAGTAGACCTCCTTCTTTCTAATGGAAGGATCCCTATTATATTCTTTTACACTTTTGCATTTCCTCAACTCTCCTTCTTTTGCTACCTACTTAATCAACCTTTGTATCTGATGAGCTCTTAATTTCAATAGTCTTCCTTGGGTAGAGATCCTAAAGATCCTTCATGTTTCTAAGTAAATCCCATCTATGATATGGTGAAGTTGTTTCCTCTAAGAGTAACCATGGCTAAGGCATCAGTGTAAAAATGAATGATATCTACCCATGCTGGCATCTAAGGATTCATGTGTTTCTTCTTTCCATCCTTGGATCTACCTTCATAGTTTTGACACTCTGGAGTACATCTATTACTTATCATTAAATAGTTATAGCATTCTCCTCTATCAAAGGATTGATTTTGGTTCTAGAGACCAATACCAACTTTCTGCTTCCTTGATGAGTGTCCTAGGAAATAGCTTGAACTTTTGCCAATCATTTTTAATATTTTGTAAGGCACAAGCATCATGAAAGGCTTATATATGCATATTAAGATCTAAGTTGTATCCCCCTCAAATCTAGGGATATTTTTCATGTCTAGCCACTTTATTTAGCTATCTTTCACAAGGCTAGTAGGAATTTTGATAGCCTCTACAATGTTGAGCATATTTTGAGTGACCAAAAAAGGTTCATTGTCATCATATTAATGATGACTATGATGTCCTATACCATCCCTTCGTTCATGGTGGTCTCTATGATTATAATTTTTGTCCCGCTACCTATGGTTCTTTTTAGATTTAGAGGAGGGGGCTAATCTAGATGAAGAGGGCAAAGAGGGAAGAGGACTACCATCACTGTGGTATCTGCCACTTCCACTATGTTTATCATATCCATGATCCTTAGAGTGATCGTCATTATGCTTGTTTTAGTTTCCTCTTCAACTTCCTTTCTTAGAGCTTCCATGATCATGGGACTCACTGTTACTAGAACTTAGATTGTTGATCACTGATTTAGGATTTGGGTTTAGATCCCATTCACCAGAGTCAAGAGGTGAAGAGTCCACATGTTGAAAATTCTTAGAAAGAGTTTCCTCATTATCCTTTTGATTTAGTAGGAAAAAGGGATTAGTGAACTATTTCCCCTTCATGGATTTGTGGCACTTTTCCTATTACCAATCTTATTTGCATTATTTCTCACTGGGATAGTAGTCTTGAAAGCCATGATCTTCCACAACATAGTCTCAGTGAAGCTTCTCGATATCCAACCTTGTAAGAGTTTGGAGCAACATCCTAGGAACAAATCAGTTAGGTGGCAATACAACATTCCCCTCCATGTCTCACCATTGCATTTTTTTATCCTAATGAATGACATAAGTAAAATTGGATACAAACTCATCAATATGAGTGTACACCACTCTACATTCTTATGGTATTGTTGACTTAGAATCATCTTACCTATGAGAAGAAGAAGATATTTTTGAAAGAAATAGTTTCTCAGTGTGCTTGTAGTATAGTTTTGATTAATTGTTATGATTTAACTTAGTTGGTTTCATTTCAACAATGTTGAGTAATTTTCACTAATCCTAGATTGATAGCTTATAGTACTAGCTAAGAATCCCTAGCAATAGTGCAAATGATGAGTAGCAAGGTATCCCTACACCAAACCATATAAATCACTAAGGTGTTCACTTGCAATATACTTAAATTCCATGAATTCCTAGTGTTCTCGTACACAAGATTCAATCTAAAAGGTGAATCTAATCATGGAATGATCATTATCTTCCAAATTACACTTGTAAGGCTCAATTGTATGGTTAAGTGTAATTAAGATATATGATTTTTATTATTTTATATTTTTTCACCTAAGTTTGGTAATAGATTGAGAATAAATTAATTAACTAATTTAACTAATTTAATTGCTAATTAATAACTAACTATCCTAACATAAGCATTCAATCCCACTTTCTATACATATCTTGAACATGTATAACACTATTGGATGACCAAGTGTTAAGCACTACTGGGATTATCAAGTGTTATACATATGCTCGAACTGGTCATACTTATGTGATGAGATGTAGCGATATCGCGGCCGACGCGATATCGCATCCCCTGCGATATCACGTACGCGATATCGCGTTTCTTCCTATGATATCACGTATACGATATCGCGGTCCACCGCCATATCTATAAATAAGAGGCAGCACTCCCCTCATTTCACATCCTAGGCATAAAGTAGTAAAGCTCTGGTGGATTGATTGCCCCAGAGATAGAATATTTTCCATGTGCCCATAGTAGGAGTCCCCCAAATGAATGGTTCTTTATTTGAGCAGCTTTGTACCTAAACGCAAGTTGTGTACGGCAATAAAGATGAGCTTTGTGAATAAACCTTGCAGTGCATGGATAGGTTTAATTAATGTTATTTACTACTTTCCTAGTGATGCAGCATGAGTACGACTTGGTTATGAGCGTTGACGAACGT
>MNCI01011532.1:2768-15353 GCA_015680685.1 Gnetum montanum | reverse complement strand
TGTAATAATGAACCATTCACATGTCATTCCATTAGTTCCATTTCCCTCAATAATACCATACCTACCTGATATCACTGTATGATGAGACGCAGATTGCACAAGCTGCAATATCGCGTACGCAATATCCCGGCTGACGTGATATTGCATCCCCTGCGATATCGCATACGCGATATCACGGTCCGTCGTCATATCTATAAATAAGAGGCGGCACTCCCCTCATTTCACATCCTAGGCATAAAGTAGCGAATCTCTGGTGGATTGATCACCCCAGAGATAGAATATTTTCCATGTGCCCGCAGTAGGAGTCCCCCAAGTGAACGGTTCTTTATTCAAGCAACTTTGTACCTGAACGCAAGTTGTGTATGACAATAAAGACGAGCTTTGTGGATAAACCTTTCACTGCATGGATATGTTTAATTAATGTTATTTATTTCTTTCCTAGTGATGCAGCATGAGTACGACTTGGTTACGAGCATTGGCAAACGTGTACGGCTAGCCAAGAAATCAGCTACTCATCACAAATAGATTCTCTCAACCCTTTCCTCCTAGAGTGTGGGACAAGTACAAATTGATTACGAGCATCTACGGATGTGTACGGCTAGTCAAGGAATCAGCTGCTTGTCACACATAGGTTAGTTAAGTGCCTCAGTACGACTGCTTCGAGCACGTGCGTTATGTGTGGTGATCCCAATAATGATTAGCGTTTGGTAAGCCACAGTTGCATAGTTCAGGGTGTGTATGGTAAGTGGGAACGGATGCTAACACTACGACTTAGTGTTGTAGTTAGAGTTAGCTTAGTTTCTCTACCCTTTACCTCATAGCTTAGGAGATAAACTGAAAAATACCAAAAAAATCATATACCTCAGACTTGCTTAACCAAACACCATGACACATACAAGCAAGCCTGGGAAGACAACGAACAATTAACCCTAAGTGTTTCTTGTGGCGTTAAGGCATTTAGTCTACGAAGTTCGACCGGATCGCGCGTACATGCTCGTATTCATATGGTTGAGTGTAGGGGTACCTCGCCACTCATCATTATGTATGCTATTCTATTTAGCTTAATTGATTAATTACTTAAAGTCTTAATCATTCTAGCCTAATTAATTACTTAATGAAAAAAATTAATGCATAAATAAATCATTAAGCTAGTCCAAGTGCTACAAGGTTTATCAAAAAACTCATCTTTATTGATGCATACACTGTGGTGCTCAGGTATAATAGTGCTCAAATAAATATTTGTACATACCTTGACTTCTACTATGGGCACTTAGAAAATTATTCTATCTATTACAAAAACAAACTACACGAATTCCACTAGAAACTAAAATTCTAACCCCTATTAACATGGCTGGGGTGCTATATTTATAAACATGCTAGGGTGCCATGTCAATAGGTACATGTCAACGTGGGAAACCCTATGTTGATAAGTATCATTATCATACCCACTCCTTAAAGTGTTATGGACACATATAATTTAGCATTACCAATACTCTCTCCCCAATGTTATGGACATAATAATATTATTTAGTGTTACTGATCTATGACTAGTAGTGATCTCTTAGTCAAATTAAATAGGAAAATAATTATGATGCAAAATAATTGATCATTTTCTATTGAAATCTAGCTTTTCTATACAAATTGGTACCTTGGAATAACTTTTTATTATTACCTTAAATTATTTTACTATTTATGTTTAAGTACATATGTTAAAAATGGTGTAAATGTTGTTAGGGTTGGAATCATCTATTCTACTAACTATTAATTTTCCTCTCTTGATTTTTCAAATTATCATTTATAAGATTATGCACTTTAATAAACATATTTAAGTCCTTTCCATATTTTTGGCATTTTATACTCAATGATAAGCATGTCATGTACTCTAAATCTTTTAATGGGTATAAGTTATAATGCTCTAACTTAACTATGTGCATTGGGTTAAATATTATTTTAAAAAATGTTTCAGGTTCAAATACCCTCCTCTTCCATATTTTTAAACCAAAATTTTATGTTACTTTCATTTCAACATGTGAATGAGTTGGTCCTATCATTTTCCAATAATGCTACTTGGTTAGTAATGAAACCAACTTATTTTAAAAATATAAAGGTAATATTTGTGAACTCAAAGAGTTATAGATTATGCATATGAAAAATACTATTAGCCAAGTACCAATAGATTTAAAATTTTAAATTTTTCAAAATGATAGATATGCAAGAGATTTTATATATTTGAAGAGCTACGATTAGCTTTTACACCCAACCATACAAATCACAAGTGTGCACTAGCAATCCAATCAAATTCCATGGATTTAGCTCCTAAGTATGCCTATGGATAAAGATGGTGACTTAGGCAAATGTGATCATTGTCTTCTTAGCTCTCACTTGTGTAGACTCTTATGTATGGTTAAGTGTGAGCCAAGATATATGATATTAATTTCTATTTATTTTTTATATATATAATTATCCTAAGTGTTAAAGGAAAGATATATGGTTGGTAAATTAACTACTCTATTTCTAAGGCTAACTATCCTAACATAAGTATCCAGATCCACTTGCCATACACATCTTGAACTCTTATTAACACTACTAGATTATCAAGTGGCTATTACTAGGCATACCAAATGGCCCTTGTTGGGATTACTAAGCATTAAATGGTATGTTAAAAGTGGTTATACTTATGTGTTCATTATTAAAGACATTAATTAATTAGACAAGAATGTAAATTGCATTGATAACAAAGTGCATGTACGAAATATTAAATATCTTCCAACCACTGCAATGAATGTTAAGAATCTCATTTTGTTGTCAATCATATCAATGTATTTAGGTACAAGATCATTAAATAAAGATATGTACAATTACTTTATTTTCTATTATGAGCACTCAAAAATATTTTAACTTTGGAGAAAGAAAACTACAAGAGTTTAACTACACTAATGACATAATGTATCATAAATGAGGTGGGTACTTGCATTTATATAGGCTTGATATGACTATGTCAATGCATCTTTCCATGCATCAATAGGGCTGCATTGATGGGGCTATGTAAATAGGGTTGCATCAATGCAACTAGACAATGACAATTCATCATACCTCCACAACTAAGTGAAAACTCATCCTTGAGTAAAAAAAAATAGAATTGAGCTTCTTACAAAATTGGGAAGGTGGTACTATTGACTAACTAACTAACTAAATCTAAGTGTCAAATTATATAGAATTACAATATTAGTTTTCATAACAACAAAATTGAATAGGATCCCTCTGATTACTAAAGATAGTGTGATGTTCAAATAGTGCTAACAGGTGAAGGCTCCTTGGATGCTTAAGGACCTTTGCCAAGATCTAATGCTCATGGAAATGGTGGTATTTAATCCTATCCTACTGATGCTACTACTTTAGGAAGAGGCCAAAAAGTGTTTAGAAATGCTTTCATTTTTTTCTCTTTGTTGCATGAATTGTAAGCAATCCATATGGCTTCAAGAATGTGGACTAGTATTGGAATGTCCCATGGACAAGACATTATTGGAAATAGTTCTTTGGCATTGACAAACCATGCTACAAAATACTTCTATTTGATGTCAAATATCTTTACAAGGTTTTGCAATTTATGGTAGTCATTCATTCTTCTAGGTAGGTAGATCATTGATTAGTAAAACAACTCCTAAAAACTTCAAACTCTACGTTGGCTATCTCCAACTTTTATTTTTTCTCTTTCTGTTGCTTGAATTCTACCTCATAGAGGAGGTACAAGGTACAATCTAGTCACCTATTTTTCCAACTCTATTCCTAGCCTTTCCATATAGCCAAGTTTGCATATCAAAGGTTGGCAAGGTCCACCATTTATTCTATCATCTCCTTTATCTACAACTCCAGTAGACAAATCTCAACATTATTGTGTGCATTTAAGCCATCAAAGATCAACTTTCATACATAATCTCTTTGTTGGAGTTGCTAGAAAACCTTGCTCATCTTTGCCTTAGCCATTTGAATTTCCTCCTCATTTATCTTCTTAAGAATCCAACCTATTTCTTATAATGTTTTTTCATCTTTTCAAATTTTAGGGCCTCACTCTTCTATGCAACTACCTCAATTTCCATCTTTTGCTGAAGCACCCAAACTTTCTCCATGAAGAGATTGTGATTCTTTACTACCAATCTCCTCAAGTCAAGTTTCACCTTGGCTAACTACTCCTACTGTTATCTTAAATTTGACCATGTGGTCCTTTTTCTCCTCAACATTCCATAGGTCATGAATATCCTTGGTCAAGACTAAGTTTTCTTTTTGGACTTGAGGCAAGTCCTTATCAATGTTGAATGCAAGAGCTTTCGATAAGGAGGTGTTAAATACTATCAGCTCCTTTGCATTCTTAGTTTCTTTAAGTTTTTATTAAAGCTACTATAAAGCCTCATCTCTCTTGAGATTTGGGTTAAGAATGACAGGGTTAGAGGGATGGACACATAACTCTGCAACTTTAGCAATTAACCATTAGTTTTCAATGATGGATTCGTACAACTAAGCATTGGAAATGATTAACTTACCCTTCATCTCTAGTAGCTCCAACTGGATTACTACAATCTCATTCAAGAGATCAAAGATATTAGAAAGTGATTTTTTGGTTTCCACCAGTCAATCCAACACTTCCTCATGTTGAGCTACACTCAACTGATTACTTCAACTCCTAAGGAAGCTTGAACATCTACCACCCATCCTATCCACCACCACTTATGCCAATGGATCCTACCCATGGTACTTCATCACTAGGACAATCACCCCTCATCTTCCTCCAAGAGCACCAAGAAAGTTGCAACATTTCCAAAGATTTTAGGGAACTCTTGTCCAAGGATGAACATTGTAACTTCTTAGGCACTTAGATTCATTCTCATGGGTGTCTATGTTCTTTCTATAGAAAATAATGAGGCAATATCCTCCAGCCAACTGATGGTTTGGGTAATCTTATTGAGATGGCTCAATGTTGAGCAATGGACCGATCGCTCTCCACCACTTGTTTGACCTTGTTGTTGATCCAATAGCTACTCGCAAAGTTCTCTGATTCCAAATGCTAATGATTTACTTGAGGAGTAAAGAAAGGAAAAATGATGTGCACTTCTACAAGCTCAAGTCAAAGAGAATTGTTCCATTTCAAATCAAGGTCAAAATTAATCCAAATGCTAATGATATTAACTTACAAAATGATTTATCTATTTCTTGTGTTTTTAATGTTTTAGATTTGAGCCCATACCATGGTAATATGATTGCATCATACTTGAGGGATAGTCTTGAGATTCTCAAGGATGCCCTTGAAGAATTTAACTTAGTCAAGCCACCAAGAAAAGCAATTGTGATGTAAGCAAGAAAGGCTAGAAGCATAAGAGGTAGAAAAGTGCATGAGTACTTGGTGCATTAGAATGATGAAGGGTCTAAAAATGTCATTTGGATCCATGAGAAATATTTGGCTTTGTTGGGGCTTAATGTTATTCCAAGGGTATAGCCAACATGAGGGTAAGTTTAAATTCTTTAAAGTGGGAGAGATGATGAGGACACCACCCAGCCCATGTCTAAACCTCAACATGTTTGTGTATAAATGTTTGTGTGTTGATGTGCTTTTCTTTCAGTGTTGTTCTATTCATGACTATATTAGGGTATTTTGACATGTTTTGGAGTGTCTTGGACCTATTTTGATGACTTTAGGATGTTCAAGGAGCTATGGGGACTTGTTTGGAGGTGTCCAAAGGTTCCAGGCCTCAAATCAAGCATCTTTGTATTTTGGCCTTGTAGACAAGATGTCTCATCAACAAATGAGATGTCTCATTTACAAGTGAGACATCTCATCTACATTGTAGACATCTCTTTTGAGACATCCCACATGATTTTAAGGCATCTACTCTACGATCTCTACACCTAGAAGAGACGTCTCCTATTTTTCAAAGATGTCTTCCATAGATTTTAATGAAGATTAAATTGAATGATAAAATGGATGGAAGATGAAGAGATAGGAGGAGAAAAGGTATAAATACACCTCTTAGACCTTTAATTTGATCAAGAGAGTTTGAAATGAGTCTAAAGAGTGTTTGAAGAGAGTTTAGGGAGTTGACAGAAGAGTAAAGAGAGATAGAGTCTTTGCAAGATGCCTTGATAATCATCCTTGTGTGTGTGTTAATGAGTGGCAAAGTATCCCTACATCCAACCATAAGAAACACTAAGGCATTTATGCATAATTTGGTCAAATTTCGTGGACCTATAGTTCTCCAATACACTAATTCCTCCAGGAAGTGAAATGGACATTGAGAATGTTCATTGTCTTCCCAACTACACTTGTGCAGCTCAAGGATATGGTTTAAGTATAATTGAGTTACATGATTTTTCTTATTTTATGTTTTATAAGTTTAATCACCTACAACAAGAATGAATGGTAGAGTAATTTAAGATCATTCATCTACTGCCTAGCTATCCTAACATGAGTACCCATCCCACTTTCCTAGACACATCCTATACACATATTGTGCTATTGGGCTACCAAATGTTAAGTGTTATTGGGTTATCAAACACTATATGTATGCTCGAAGTGGTCATGCTTGTGTTCATTACCAATTGGAAAGTAATTGCTTAATTCAAATGCATTAAAGTAAAGTAAATTAAAGAAAACATTAACTACAAGGATTATCAAAAGATTTCATTTTTATTCCCATCACACTGCTACACTTAGACACATCATTGTTTGAAGAAAGATTCATGCACACTTAGACTACTTCTATAGGCACATAGAAAATATTCTAACTTTGGAGTGAATAAACTATAAGAGCTTTGCTACTCTAACTAAAAACTAATAAAAACTTATGCTAAATTGGAAGCTTAGGTGCTATATTTATAGGCCAGTGTATACCCTATGACATCAAATCTCAACATCGTATTTGGGCTTTGATGTTGCATACCTGACATTAGAGTAGATGAAAACATGCTTCATCATACCCCCATGACTAAATGAAAACTCATCCTTGAGTGAAAAAGAGAAGGAACAAGTTCTTTACAAAATATTGGGTAGGTATGGGATTATTGTTTAACATACAAACTAACTTAGATGGAACAAATAGACTTTGAGTGCCCAAGTATATGGAATTACAATCTTTACAAAATTAGGTGTTCATGATAAGAGAAGTGAACACCCTAGACAACACTGACATCCAACACCTCTTGGGAGCCAAAGAGTGAGAGAGGAGATCCAACAATGATGAATGATCCTCATCATGTGGTACTACTACATCATCCTTGGTGAAGATAGTCCCACTTCCAATCCAGGCTTCCCACTGCAATCACAACAAAATCATGAATTAGTATGCAATGTGTAACACATAGCTGTTAAATGTCTTATCTCATTAGTGGTTACACTTGGCTAGGTTGTGATTATGGTAGATTGATTCCTTAGTAGTGTTAGTAAGAAGGCTTTCAAATAGGCTAAAATAGATAAGTGATCCAATGCATTTGAAAAATTTCAACACAAGAAAATATTTGAAGAGGGTGTAAGAATCCACAATAATAAAAAGGAAAGTTCACTAAAAAATGTTGTGAAGATGTGCACAATTGGATGTCATTGATGGGGTAAGCAAAAAGAATTTTATTGTAAGAGTGTCTAAGGGTAAAGAACTTAATTAACCCAACCAAAAGATATGCAAGTGGGTCCTTCCCAAAGTAATCATAGGCCTTTTATGCCCTTGTATAACTTCAAACCAAAGAGTCTATGGGCTTCATAGATGATTAATGGTTATGGAAGATTAAGTACAAAAAACCTATAAGAAACTAAGAATTCCAACACATCAAATAAGAACATGAAACTGGCAATGAGGTGAAACATGAAAAGCATATATGGATGAGAGAGAGTGGAATGGAATTCCTAATTAAGGTCACATGAAGTCCCTTATGGATTTTGTGGTTAAATTACTTGATAAGATCCATCTTTAGTCCAGACCAAAACCAACCTCATTTAGTGACTTGACATTGCCATTATAAGACCAGTCCATCCCCCTAAGACATAAGAGTACTCCCACAGAACAACCACAATTTCTTATTAGAGTAGAAAAGAGAAGTAGGAAGTGAGGAAGGGCCTTAGATAGAGGGGACTAGTCCCATAACCAATGCTTGTAGCTTGTTTATTTTGTCTAATGGGTATGCTTTGAATTCCCATCATTCATTGTTTTTTCAAAATAGGAACCACACCATGCAAAGACATGCATTTATTTTTTCTAAGGGGTGTGCTTTAAATTCCCATCATTTTTTTTCTAATGAGAACCACACCATGCAAAGATGCATGCATTTATTCTATCCAAGGGATGTGCTTTGAATTCTTGTCATTTTATTTTTTTCTGATGAGAACCACACTATGCAAAGACTTATTCAACTTTCTTTTATTGTTCAACATAGAATAGTAAGAAATCCATGAAAACACACATAAACCCAAGCAAACAAAAAGGCACAAAGAATACGAAATCCCCTTAAAGTCACACCTGTTTAAACCTTTGAATCCTTTCTAATTTTTAAAACTATCAAAGTAACAAATTTATTAAAGTTTTTTTAATGAAGAAGGAACTACACATTTCGACAACAAGGAAAACCATCAAGTGTGTGGATGGGTGGATGTTATGGACTCACTTCTTGTTGCATGAAAAAGAAACCATGTCCTAATTATCCATAACAAAATTCAAAGCCAAAATCTAGACACCAATAATCAAATAACAACATAGTACATACCACCATCAAGCAACGCATTACCACTATACCTAGTACTTATTAACAAACAATTAGAAAATCACACCAAAACAAAATAAAATATAAAAGAAAGGGTAAAATTTTCAAGAAATACTAGATGTACTAATAATTGTGTAAAAAAAAAATTAAAAAAGATTAATAACATGAAAATAAGAAGATGTAAAATAAAGAATGTGTAAAATAAAAAATTGAAAAACTAAGGATTTGCTTATGTGGTTAGCATGGGTGGCAATCTCCCCCCTAACTAAGTTGAAAGGAGAAGATCCAAAATATGGAGCATGGTTGTCCATCTGATGAGGCATTTGTTGTATTAGCTGGCTTATGCTCGTGGAAAAGTTTAATTTGTTGGATGTTGACCAACTGTTTTTTGTCTAGGCTCTTAGGTTTGTAGATCATCATGGCCTCAAAAGAAAAATTTTCATAAATGATGTAAGCTCTTTCCCACAATGTTTGGAACTTAGTTCATTAAGGTATATGTGTGGGGTTCCAGTAGATAACCTTATCTCCTAGTTGAAATTTGACTTTTCTAATTTTGAGATCATGGCACTTTTTGTTGTAGGCCTTATGCAACTCATTAGATGATAGGGCTATCAATCAGTTTTCATCTAGCAAGCTGAGATTCATTAGTATTTCTTTTTGTGCTAGACTCAAGTCAAGGTCGAGATCACAAGCTATTGAAAGTGTACAAAGCTTGGATTGACTACGAAGTGTTGGCAATTTTTCATACACAAGCTCATAGGGAGAATAGCCTATAGGAAGTTTCCATGTTGAGCGATAGGCCCAAAGGATATCATTGAGTTTTATGCTCTAGTATTTCCTATACTTGCTAACAATTCTCATTAGAATCCTTGTGATTTCCCTATCGGTAACCTCAACTTGACTATTATCTTGGTGTTGGTAGGGTGTTGTGAGGTTATGTTCAACCCCCAAGTGTTGCATGAGCTTCCGAAAAGTAGTGCTTGTAAAGTAAGTTCCATTATTAGAAATTAATGCACATGGCAAACCAAACCTATTTACAACATTTTTTTGAACAAATTTAGTAGCAATAGAAGATTTATAGTCAATAATAGTGGTTGCTTCTACCCATTTCGTATAATAGTTAACAGAAACTATGATGTATGTCTTTCCATTAAACATGGGCATGATGGAACCCATGAAATCAATGTCCTAGATGTCAAAGGGTTCCAATGGCTAAATCCATTATTGAGGTTTCTCCATTTGAGTAATCATTCCACCATATTGTTGGCATTATTCATAAGAGAAGACATAATAATGAGCATCCCTAAAGATTGTTGGCCAATAGTACCCTACCATTAGGATTTTAATGACCATGTGTCTTCCAGCATAGTTTCCTCCACAAGGACCTTCATGAGCAACATGGAGAATGTGTAGTTGATCAATTTCAAGGATACTCCAACAAACTAGGCCATCAACACACACCTTGTAGAGGTGTTCATTGATCTCCATGAAGTGTTTTACCTGGTGAAGAAATTGTTGTTTCTTTTGGTGGTCCAATCCCTATGGCATATTCTAAGTGAGAAGATAGGTGAGAATGTAATCATATCATTTAGGTTCATTGGAAAAATGTTTAGTTATAACTCGAAAAAAGAGGTTTTCATCAATAAACATATTAAATATTGGATTTTCTTCCTTTTTTTGTCCCATCACAACCCAAACAAGTGCTTAGCGATCACATTCTCAATGCCCTTTTGATCTACCATCGTAAGATCAAATTCCTACAAGATCACTAGCCACCACATAACACTATGGTTTGTTCACCTTTGGCTCACCTTTGGGTTGTTCATCAGGAAGTAGATAGCACTATGGTTTGTGTGCACAAACACTTTGTATCCAAGTACATAATGCCTAAACTTCCCTAGAGAAAATAGCACTATTATTAATTCTTTTTCTATAGTGGTGTAGTTTAGTTGTGCACCCACAATGCTTTGACTAGTGCTATCGATGTAGTATGGATGTTTCTTGTCATCCAACTACATAAGCACAACTCCCAAGGCATAATTTGATGCATCCATCATCACATGAAATGGTCTAGACTAGTCAGGTGCTTATAGAATTGGAGTTTCTACAAGTTTTTCTTTTAGCTATTGAAATGCTTTTTCACATTCCATGGTCTAGACAAATGGAGCATCTTTCTTTCTTAGCTCTACAAATAGCTTTACGATCTTATAGAAATTCTCTATGAATCACCAATAGTAGCTAACATGTCTAAGGAATGATTAAACATCTTTAACTATTTCTACCTGGTAGGTTATTCCTTTGAGGACCCTTATTTTCTCAGGGTCTATCTCAATTCCTACTTGTGATATTTTGTGGCCCAACATAATGCCTTCTTGGACCATTAGGTGACTTTTTTACTAATTGAACCACAAGTTGGTTTCAACACATCATTTTAGCACTTGCTCAAGGTGGTCCAGGGCTTGTTCTAATGTAGCTCCATAAGTGGAGAATTCATCCATGAAGACTTCCACACCACTACCAATCTACTATTGAAAAATGGTTAGAACTAGGCATTGGAATGTAGAAAGAGCATTACATAAACCAAATGCCATCTTGTAATATGAAAAATTCCCCCAAGGACTCATGAATGTTATTTTCGCTTAGTCCTCTTGTGCAATTTAAATTTGGTTATAGCCATTATAACCATCTAGAAAACTATAGTAGTGATGCCCAAATATTGTGTCTAGCACCTAATCAACAAATGGAAATGAAAATTAATCATTGTATGTTGCCATATTCAACAACCAAAAATTGATGTAGACCTGTCACTTGCCTCTTTTCTTTGGCACAATTACAAGTGGACTAACGCACTCACTATTTGCAATGGGATAAATGAACCCTACCTTGAGAAGTTGCTCAATTTCCTCCTTGATGATCTACTTCAATTTTGGATTCAATTGCCTCTATGGCTATCTCTTTGGATTCATGGTTGGATCAGTGTAGATGTGATGCTAGCATATCCTAGGATCAATCTTTGTGAGTTCAGNTATTTGGAGGTATCTAGGCCTTGGTTTTGCCAGAGACCAGCAGGCACCTAAATCCTGTTCGAGGATACTCGTTGGCGGTCACGTCCCAAACGGTCGCCAACAGTAGGTATTGTGCATTAGAAGTAGAAATTCAAAGGTGTTTATATGTAGTAGCCACAAAATAGGAGGGAACCCAGTGGCTGACTACTGATTTTGAGCAAAGCACACTTTGCAAGGAACTAACTAAGAGCATGACATGCACATATGTCATAGGCATGGATGAAATAGAGCAAGTTCATCATAAAATATCTGATGATACAAATGATGATACTTACTGGAGAGAGTTGGAGATTCATGAAAATTTTAAACAAGAGCCCCTTGAACTAAAAATGCTACTAGATGGAATGGAATATGTGTTTTTTAAAAATAGAAAGTTGGTCATCATCAATGCAAATCTTGCTCTAGAGTAGAAAAGGATGCTATTGAGGATGGTTGAAACATGGTCAGCAGCTTTTGCTTGGTCATATCCTGAACTCACAAAGATTGATCCTAGGATATGCTAGCATCACATCTACACTGATCCAACCATGAATCCAAAGAGATAGCCATAGAGGCAATTGAATCCAAAATTGAAGTAGATCATCAAGGAGGAAATTGAGCAACTTCTCAAGGTAGGGTTCATTTATCCCATTGCAAATAGTGAGTGCGTTAGTCCACTTGTAATTGTGCCAAAGAAAAGAGGCAAGTGACAGGTCTACATCAATTTTTGGTTGTTGAATATGGCAACATACAATGATTAATTTTCATTTCCATTTGTTGATTAGGTGCTAGACACAATATTTGG
>MNCI01011521.1:248823-283929 GCA_015680685.1 Gnetum montanum | reverse complement strand
GTGAAATTCATCCACAGCAACTTCTTTATTCTCAGTTTTCCAAAACCGTGATTCTACTTCAAAGCCATCCTCAATTTTAGAATCCGATCCATAAGAATTGATACTGGTGGCCACAGNCACGGTTTTGGAAAACTGAGAATAAAGAAGTTGCTGTGGATGAATTTCACGACGGCCGAGGGTTTTGTTGAGCTACCGCCAACAATTTGATGGAGGTGAATAAGCCAGAAGAATGCTGCTCTACTAGGAGGTCCTACAATACTGATTTTCGGCATTACTGTCTTAGCTGTGGTTCATTCTTCAGTTCTTCGTCAATTTGCGGAAATGGCTAGACAACAGCTGATCTGCAGGCATCAGTGGATTTTGCAGAAGTGCTAGGGTTTGTCAATCTTTGATGGTTTCTAATTTCGTACACGATTTGATCGAGACAGAATGGCAAGCCCAACTTTTTTCTTTGACCTCAAGATCGGTGGCGCCCCTGCCCGACGTGTTGTGATGGAGCTTTACAAGGACGTGGTTCCAAGGACGGCGAAGAACTTTCCTGCGCTGTGTATAGGCGAGAAGGGCACTGGTCGAAGTGGGAAACCTCTGCATTACAAGGGTTTCACCTTCCACCGTGTGATCCCTAGCTTCATGTGCCAGGGTGGTGACTTCACTCATGGAAAAGGCACTGGTGACACTACAACTATGCAATGTACCTGACAGAAACGACGGTACCAAACAGTGGACGTAAGCGTGCACCTCTCTAGTGTTTCATGGCAGGAGTAGCCACGATAGTGACGGCTCTTGCGATTTCATGTTATTGTAGCAACAATTGGACCACATGTTGGGTAAGCCAAGAGTCACTGATGTATGCGACTAGCAATGCTTCATATGATATCTACCTTATGCTAAAAACGTGGCATTGCAACTCCACTTATGCATTTGGCTGTACCTACATACGTATATATTTTATCTATCCATGTATGCAAAAACTCCATGGTTACTATCTCTATTACTATGATTTAAATAAAATATTTTATGATTTAAAAAGAAAAAGAAAGTTATGGGATATTTGTGTAACATCCTATATAAAGGGGACATTTGGCTATTATCCCTTTTATTCCTATGGAAGTTGTAACTTATCACACACTTGGAGTCACACATTGTGAAAGATTGCTTGTAAGATGGTTGGCTAAAGAAAATATTTCAGCCTCTTTGTCATAGTCCTGTGAGTTATGCTTATTATTTTTTTATTTTGTTTAAATTGTTTAGCTAGTGGTTTAGATAGTATCATCCTTGGCAAGTAATTTTGGGATTTTTAGATTGCTCTTATTGTTCTTATTGCATAACTGAAAATTTCTATTAAGATTTTGCCATAGAAGCGCTTGTGTTTGAAAGCCTTAAGAGCATTTTAGTAGTGAATTTGGTTATTGTGCAACGTATAAGAACTACTATTGAGATCTTTGTAAGAGAGCCTCTACTTGTAGTCATGCCGTTGAACGATTCAATAGTCAAGAGGGTTCAGAAAATCTTTGGTATTTTGATGGAACCAGAATAGCTTCTTTTTATCTTTAAAGTGAATCTCTGTGGTATTTCAATCAGAAATTGTCAAGTCTTTTGAAGGTTCTGTTGAATGCAATTGTTGACATCCATTATCTAGCCAAAATGGAGTCTCGTACGTGATAGTTTACGCAGCAATTTTCTGGTAGCATAGTAGGATTGTCTTGAAGAAATTGCTTATTTGGGCCTTGGAAGTTTGAAAAATTCGTAGTTATTGAATTTGGGGATAACTTTATTGCAAAGTGTTTACTCGTATCATTTTACCTTGTTTAAATATTTGAGATCTTTACACAAATCTGCTTTCTTTCCTTTCTATTTCCATTGAATCTTGCTCTATTTCTAGTTTTCTTGTAAAACTTTTTCTTTCTCTGGGGAAAATTAGAAGTAGATTCACAGAGTTGTGCTCAAATGTTTTTACAAAATTTTATTTGTTACAAGTAGGTATTATAAGGACCACATAGACTAGGCAATTGAACAAAATAGGAACTCTTAACAACTCACAGTACCTGGCAAAGGTGGCTGAATCTCTTTAAGATAAGTCATTTGTAGTTTACACACAACGCATTTGTTTCATTTTTCACAACCGCACATCGCAATAGCACACACACATACTCACATTAACTACTGAGTCTATTTGGAGGTATTTGGCCCTTGGTGTTGCCAGAGACTAGCAAGCACCTAAATCCTGTTCGAGGACACTTGTTGGTGGTCGCGTCCCAAATGGTCACCAACAATGATCTCCAATGAAAATACACTCCATAAGAAGTCCAAACACATTAGAAAGTAGGAGAAACATTAGAGGAGAAGTGGAAAGTAGGAGAACCATGTGAGGAGGCACATGGGATAATTCTCCAAATTAGAAATTGTGGTGGGCATGATAGATGATAGATGTATGAGAACCATCCATGTGAGGAGGCACATGGGATAATTCTTCATATTAAAAATTTTGGTAGGTATGATAGATGGCTGAGAGCCACCATTCTAAGAAGATACATTGGATAGTTCTCCAAATGAAAAATTGTGATAGGTATGGTAGATTGATGAGAGCCATCCACCTATCTTAACTTAGTGTCTTCAATGAATTCTTTACACATCATCTCTAAATTAAAAATTCTCTAAGTTAGTTATCCCCTTTCTCACCAATGATTCCTCCAACTCCTATATAAGGAGAATGGTAAAAGCTTCATTTCTATGCAAATTGTTCTTTATTAGGGATTGTTCTTAGCTTTTAGTGTTTTATTTCTTCTCTAATTTTAGTTTCTATTTCAAGATTTATTTCATTCTTATTTCAAGTTGCTTATCGTTCATAGTATTAAGTCCAAGATTAAAAATTATCATTTTATTTGTTCCATAACTTGTCATGAGATTCTTCCAACAGTTTATTGATTGAAGTTGTAACTTGGCTTAATTAGGGAGAATTCATGCCTTTATTAAATCTCTCTTATTAGACTATATCTTCTCTAATAATTATTGTAGGGTTGAGCTTGAATTAAGCCCTTCATTACAAGGTGATGTTTTCTCAATGTGATAGAAGTCTGAGAAATGGTAACTAATAAATCTACCACATATCCCTCATTATTGCATATTCTTAAGTAATTTGAAAGCAAGCATCTATGCATTTCTTTTGTTAAAATTTCATTTAAATATCTTTTCTATTAAGTGAGATATCTAATCTAAAATCTTTACTATTTGTTTTTATTTGAAACTAAGATAGAAAAAGTAACTATCTTGTAATTTGTAGATAAATTAGTCTATTTTAGTATTTTTAAATGATTCTTATTGTATTTGAAACCTAACATATTTGGCTACTTCCACATAAAATTTCGGCCCAAGATTTTTTCTGGAGACAAAGATACAAACTAATAAATTTGCACAACTAAATGTGGTGCATTTTCAAATAGTTAAGAAAGAATAGCCTTCAAATCATATTTCATGTGGTTTTTCTATGTCTTTAGTGATTTGATGTTCTATAAAAGTTTTAGAAAATTGCAATAATATACATACTAAAGGCTAATTTCTAATATTCTAGGAGATCTAAGCATTTTTTGTTGTTGTTTAAGCTCTTAATTAAGAATGTCTAGTAGCTTAATTAAGAAGTCCTCTTTTCATCATCTATCTTAATATTGGTATCTAAGTATATAAGCTACACATCCTCCAAATCCTTTGGAGGCTTCCTTAAGAGCTAACAATTCAAAAAAATAATAATTTCTATACACACATGAGAAATAATCGATTAACATAGCTTTAACACACAAAATGAATTCTCCACCTGCTAGTGATATTAATGAAAGTAATAGAACATACATAGAAGAAAATTAAAATAGACCAATGTAAATAAGAATTTTCAATGCTCATAGTGATCCATATTATTCTCATTTTACTTTTATCTTTTATCAAGATGAATAGTTTAAATGGAGAGACTTATAGGGCAACATTGTATTGCCATCTGACTACTCAACACTATCTATGCTTTAAGCAACATTACTTTAATTAGGTCTTGTTCATATGCATGGAGGCTATTAGGTCATGAAGAACATGACTAGATCCTTCCAACTAATAGAAGCCCACATTGGAAGAGATGTTATCATGAAAGCAAGATATGAACATGAATTGGGAAAATGAGCACATCAAGTAATCATAATCTTTGAAAGGAAAGATACAGAACGTCAAGTTGAAAAGTATCACTATCACTGATCTCATTCTCATCCATTTATTTCATATACTAAAGATTCTATGCAACAGAAGTTATGTTCTACCTTAGTTGAGACACCTAGAAAAGATGGAATATTCCTCAAATTAGTAGGGATCCATGGCCAAGGACCTTTAGCAAATCTAAAAGAGAAGAACTAAGGGGCCATAGTAGGAGAACCAGTTGACATCATTCTCCAAGTTCTCCATTCTCATTGTCATACTCATCGATAGATTCTAATAAGGTAGAATGCATGCATGAAGATAGAGCTCCAAAAAAAATCAAGGAAAAACACTTAATAGGAAGAGAATGAGAGATCACAATAGAAAACTAGCAAGAAGAAGACATCTTGATGAAGACGAAGTGGAAAAAAGTGAAGGAAAAAATGCATGCGGCTTCCATGACATGAAATGTGTATACTCTTCCCACACATATGCATTGGTTTCTTAGACCTTAACCCCATGCTTATGCCTCCATTGACTATGGATGCTATTATCATACCTTAATTTCATTAACATCACAAATCCCATGCTCGAGCATGTTTTTAGTAAGCCAAACATAGATCTTTAACACTAGCATTTGTAGCCCCACATTATAATGCACGTACATATCTTTGTGCCTTTGTATACTTGTGATTCCAACCCCCAAACCCATGGATGTTTCTTAGACAACATAACCTACATATCCTTTCCTCACACTTGTGCATTAGTATCTCATACCTTCACCTCAAGCTTATGCGTTCATCAGTGTCGATTCCCCTAGCATACTTGAACTCCATTTCCCTTGTAATTTTCATGCATGTACATGTTTCTAGGTAGGCTAAACATAGACCTTTACCATTAGCATTCATAGCCCCACATTGCCACATCATTACATGTCTTTGTATCATCCTATGTTGGTGTTTTCAACCCCTGTGCCCATGCATGTTTTTCCCATAGCATGACCTGTGCATCTTCTTACCACACATCCACATTAGTGTCTCATACCTCCACCTTGGGCTCATGCCTTTATCAGTTGTGGATGGCTCTAACATACTTGAACTTCATTGCCCTCATAACTTCCATGCATGTTGATGATTCTTCGTTCACAAGCTATGTCGATGGGACCTCATTGACATAATCACATTGATGTAGGGTTTGACACATTAATGTTTACGTGTCAATGCAATGTCTTATCTTACCTATAAATACACACTTACTAGCCATATTTATGACATCCATCCATTAATAGCTAGTTGAACTCTTGCATTTTTGTTTTTCTAGAGTTAGAATATTTTCTAAGTGCCCACAATAGGAGTGAGAAGTGTATGAATCTTTATTTGAGCATTGTTGTACTTGAGAAACTTAATGTAAATGGTGATAAATACGAGCGTTCTTCATAAACCTTGAGCCACTTGGAATTAGCCTAATGTTTAATTCATGCATTTATTATTCAAGAAATTTACTTTAATGCATTTAATTAATTAATTCATAGCAATAATTAAAGCACATAAGTACGACCATCTTGAGCATATGCTTAATACTTGGTAATCCTAATAGTGCTTAACGCTTGGTAATCTAGTAGCCTTGTAACATGTTCTAGATGTGTATGGAAAATGGGAACTGATGATTATGTTAGAACTAGTTAAGTATTAATTAGTTACTAGATTAATTAAGCATGTAAATACTTTAATTTTGGCACCTAGGTGATTTAAACAATAAACAGAAAATGATAAAAATCATATACGTTAGTTACACTTAGCCATATACTTACATTTCACAAGTGAAGTTGAGAAGACAATAATCACATCCATTAGATTCACTACCTAGACCCAATGTACTTATAGAACTAAAGTCTATAGAATTTGACCATATTACTTAGTAAATGCTAGTGATTCATATGATTGGGTGTAGGGACTGATCTTTGTTCATAATTGACATCGTTACTAGGGAACTGAGTTAGCTACATGCACTATCTAGGAGATTAGTGAAATTATTCAACGATGTTGTAACAAACCCAAAAAGTTAATATCATTAAGAAAAATAATAATAACAAGAGCACACTATTTTTTCTTCCAATCTAATATGGCTTCTCACAAGGGAGATTCTCTGCCATCATGCAAAGGCAGATCCAATCAACAAAGGTGTAAAGGATCAAAATTACTAGTGCCCCAACAATGTAGAGTGGTATATACTCATCCTGATAAGTATGTGTCACACTTCACCTTCATCCTACATCAAGATGAATAACTATAGTGAAGGGACATGGAGGGCAACATTGTGTTGCCTTTCGATTGATCTGTTCTTGTGATGCTGCTTCAAACTCTCATGAAATATTGGGCATATAAGGGCTCAATGTTGAATACATTGTGTTGGATGCATGACTATCAGGATTATGATCCCACTGAGGCACAACAAAGGAAAGATTGACAACAAGAGATGTGCTACAAGGCATCAAAAGGGAAAAAGTTCACAAACCTCTTATTCCTGCTAGGCTAGAAGGAAGGTGAGGATCCATTGTTTGAGGATTCTCAACACACTAACTCTTCTTCCTTCTTCTTTAATGAAGGAGGCCCTAACCAGAATTTATAGTCCACTATAAACAATCCTGGTTTGGGAAAGAACGGGTCCAAGGACCATGGAGGCTTCAAAGGAGGGAGTCAAGGTAGGAACTAAGATAAGCACCAAGATAGAGATAGACATGGTGAACATGGCCATGACCGAAGGAGAGGGAGTAGCAAGCACTATGCTGGTGCAAGCTCTCCTTCTTCTTTACCTTCAACATCCTAATCTTCTTCCTCCTCCAGCTTCAATTGAAGCCATAGAGGACATGACCATAATGAAGGTGACTAGCGGGATAGAGATGATTGTGGGGCTACTTGAAACAGTAGAGACCAAGGGCATGGGCAATCAAGGAAGGACCACCACCATGAAAGAAGGGGCAACAAAGGACATCATAGGCATCATGGCTATCACAGGGGCTATAACTATGATGAGCCTTTGCTTGTAAGAAGAAACATGCTAAACATTGAAAAGGCCATGAGGATTTCAATGAGGCATGTGAAAGACAAAAAAATCAAATGGTTGGATATGAACAAGATCCCAAAGTTTGAAGGGGGATACAACTTAGATCAAAAAAATCATATTCAAGCCTTTCACAATGCTTGTGTCTTGCAGAAAATTGAAAATGAATGCAAAGAACTAAAGTTATTCCCAAGGATACTCATTAAGGAGGTTGAAGGCTAGTATCAGTTCTTAGAACCAAAATCAATTAGACAATGGATTATAACATTTGAACTCTTTAATGATAATTATCAAACATAGTCTTGAGTGTCTAATTTGAGGAAGTAGATCCAAGGGCAGAGACAAGGAACACATTAATCCTTGTATGTAGCAATGGGCAAATATTACTCTATATTACATAGGTGTCCAGGCCATGGATTTTCTCAAAAGGAGTAGCTCCACCATATCATAGATGGGCTTAGAATAGAAATGAGAAGAACTCTTGGGGTCTATGCCTAAGGAAGAATTTTAGAACCAATGGTCCATTAGATCCAAAGGCTAATTGAGCAAGTGGCCAAAGAAGAAGGCAAGTTGAGAAAAAGGGAAAGTGTGAAGGAGTGCAACCAAGACCCTTCCATCCAAGAAAGGAAAGTCTAATTTTGTGAGAATGAGGAGGAAGCACTAATTGATGAAGCGGTGTAACAAAAAACCTTGCCAATTCAAAGATCTATTTCTGAAATATTAGTCAAGGTAGATAAAATGTGGGATTCTTTGGACGAGAAATTTCAAACTACTCTTAGAATTATTGAAAATTCTAAAGAGTAAGATAGTAGTCATGACCGAAGAAGAATGAAAGAAGTTGAACATGCCCATTAAAGGGGTATAGACAAAGGTGTTGCCGTTGAAGAGGTTTCGAAATCCAAGATAGATGATGATGGTGGGTGTAACATATGTCAATACAAACATGCTAAGGGATGTTACCCTATTGTGTCATACTTACAGGAGTCTAGGGTGTACATGCTGAATTTTAGATTAGCAAGAAGGCAAGCACCCAAGAGGTTGCCTTATCCTTAGGGCAACTATAGGTAGTTCCACCAACAACAAGCCTACTATCCAAGTGGAGCTTCACCCCAACGTCATGAGTAGTACTAGTAGTGGTAGCACCCACAGTCATGGGGGATGCCACCACCAAAGTAGTAATACCCTTATCAGCTACCAGATGCATATGGGTACTATGTTTGCAACTAATTTCTTTGTGGGACTCTTCTAGTCAAGCATCTTTCCAACAACACTACTACCATCTTGAATACTATGGAGCTCAATCTCCAAGAGGGGAATCCTTAGTTTCATTCTACCCTCCTCATCCTTTTACACCTATACCCCTACCATCAACTCAATTGCCACTAGTTCCATCCATGCAAGGTGAAATTCTTGCCTAGCCATAGCAAAGAAATGTCATAAGGGCTATTAACTTATAATCGACTCCCCAACTAAGTGGTTCAGAGAATAAGCCTCAAAAAAGACCTTTTTTCCAAACCAATAGAGCTTCTAAGCCCTCGTAGACACGTGCAAGTGATGATACTGCTTCTTCCTCATCCTCTACTACATCATTTGAGAGCCCTTCAAAATAAATGCCTGCCAAAGTGCATATTGTCATGTTGACCCATGTGGTCATCGATTGCATTAAGGCTAACCATCTTTCTAGGAAAATGTCTGATCCTAGAAGTCCCCTAATTTACTTACAAATCCCTAGGAAGGTGCCTTGCAAGGTTCTTTTGGACTTAGGTACTGGTGTGAATTTGATCTTCCATGAAATGTACAAAGCCTGGAACTTACCTCCTCTCAAGAAGAGAAATATTTATGTTAAGTTGGCAAATTAATCCATCACTATCCCCTTGGGATTGGTGGTGGACATTGTGACCATTGTCTATGTGTAATCCTATCCTAAAAACTTCTTGGTGATTTGTGTAGATTACTGTAAAGGGAACATTCCAATCATCATTGGAAGGGCTTGGTTGAGCACAATAGATGCACAACTAGGAATTAGAGATATCATATTGGAAATTTCCAAGGAAAATAATTTTGAAAAGATCAAGAGAAAGTGTGTTTCATGCATCGCGTATAGTCACACAGGGTGCAACTGTGTGCAGAAATTATGAACTGTAAAAAACACATCAATCATAGCATGTAGACAGTGTGTCAATGTGATAGAAATTCAAAGTTCCTATATGTAGTAGCCACAAAATAGGAGGGAACCTAGTGGCTAACAACTAATTATGATAGTAGCTCAACTTTTTGCATGGTACAAACTAAAAGCCTTACAAGTGCCTATATTGAGGGCATGGACGAGATGGAGCAAATGCATTACCAACTCTATGATGAACCTGATGAAAAAAGTTGGGGAGAGTTGGAGATCCTTGAAAGTTTTAAACAAGAGCCCCTTGCGTTGAAAACTCTACTAGCCAGAATGAAATATGTTTTTTTTTTTCAAAAATGACAAGTTGGTTATAATCAATGCCAACTTTACTCCTATGGAGAAAAAGAAGCTATTGGAGGTGGTCAACAATTAACTAATAGCCTTTGCCTAGTCATATCACAAGCTAACTAGAATTGATCTAAGGATATGCGAACATTATATTTACACAGATGACTCCATTAAGCAAAAGAGGTAGCCGCAGCATTGGTTATACTCCAAATTGAAGTAAATCATGAAAGAGGAGATTGAACAAGTCCTCAAGCCATGGTTCATCTATCCCATTGTGGATAGCAAGTGGATTAGCCCACTTATGATAGTGCCAAAGAAAGGTGGAAAATGGAGGATCTGCATCAATTTTAGGTTGTTGAACATGGAAACATACAAGGATGGCTTTCCATTGCCATTTTTGGACCAAGTGTTGGATACCATTTCTAGGCGTTGTTATTGCAGCTTTCTAGATGGTTATAGTGGCTATAACCAAATTCAGATCACACTAGGAGATTGGGCCAAAATAACATTCATGAGTCCCTAGGAAACTTTTGCATATAGAATGATGTTGTTTGGCCTATGTAATACCCTTGTCATGTTTCAACACCTTGTCTTGAGCATCTTCTAATAGCATATTGGTAATGGGGTGGAAGTCTTCATGGATGACTTCTCCACCTATGGGGCTACATTTGAGCAAGCCCTTGACAGTCTTAAGAAAGTGTTGAAAAGGTGTTTGGAGACAAATCGTAGGCTTAACTGGCAAAAAAGCCACTTGATGGTCCAAGAAGGCATTGTGTTGGGACACAAAATTTTAGAAAAAGGGTTCTATGTGGATCCTAAAAAAACAAGGGTCATACAAAAAATTATTAGATAACCCAAAACTATTAAAGATGTTAGATCATTCCTTGGACACATGGCTACTATTGACGATTCATTGAGAATTTCTATAAGATTGCCAAATTGTTAGTGGAGCCAACAAAGAAGGATGCTATGTTTGTCTAGATCGAGGAATGTGAATGTGCATTTTAGTAGCTCAAAGAGAAGCATGTGGAAACTTCAATTTTGTAAGTACTTGATTGATCCAGATCCTTTCACATCATGACAGATGCTTCCAATTATACCTTGGGGACTATGCTCACATAGTTGGATGATCAAAAACATCCTTACTACATCCACTGTGCAAGTAGAAGCATTGTGGGTGCATAGTTGAACTACACCACAACAAAAAAAGAATTGTTGATAGTGATGTTTACCTTGGAGAAATTCAAGCACTATGTGGTTAGGTATAAGGTGTTTGCACACATAGATCACAATGTAATCTGATTCCTGATGAATAAACCAATAGTGATCCCCCATGTCATATGGTCACTGTTAATGTTGTAGGAACTCGATCTTACAATGGTAGATTGAAAGGGAACCAAGAACATGGTTGCTGACCACTTATCTTTGTTGTGATGGGATAACAAAGAGAAGGAGAGCCCACTGTCAAATCGATTTCCTAATGAACTCCTCTTTGCCAAGACTATAACTAAAAAAATGCTTACTGAACACAATTGGTATGATCACATTCTCACCTATATTCTCACTTAGGAGATGCCATAGGAGTGGGATGATAGGAAGAAACAACAGTTTCTTCATTAGGTGAAACATCTCAAGGAAATCAATGGACACCTTTACAAGATGTGCATTGATGGACTAGTTTGTTGGTGTGTATCGTATGCTAATCAACTATGTGTGCTCTAATATGCTCACAAGGGCCCTTATGGGAACCATTATGCTGGAAGATGCATGACCATTAAGATCCTCATGGCAAGGTATTATTGGCCAACACTTTTTAGGAATGCTCACCACTTCATCCACTCATGTGAACACTACCAATGTGATGGTGGAATGACCACTTGTATGGAGGATCCTCAATAATGGATTAAACCACTAGAGCCCATTGATATTTGCGACATTCACTTTATGGATCCCATGATACCTATGTCGAATGGAAAGGCGTACATCATAGTGACTGTTAACTATTGTACGAAATGGGCAAAAGCTGCAGCCATCACTAATTGCACATCTTCTATGGCTACTTAGTTTTGTACAACAATATGTGTTAAACAGGTTTGGGGTGCCATGTGCACTTATTTCTAATAATGGTACTGATTTCATAGGAACTACCTTTCACAAACTCATGCAATGCTTGGGAGTTGAACATAAATTAACAACACCCTACCATTCCTAAGCCAATGGTTAAGTAGAGGATACAAATAGGGAAATAAAAAAAATACTAACATGAATTGTTAGTAAATATAAGAGGGATTGGAGCATGAAACTCAACGATGCCCTTTCAGCCTATTGTTCCACTTGGAAACTCTTCACATCCAAGCAAAGCTTTGTACACTATCAATGATGTGTGACCTTGACCTTAACTTAAGTCTAGCATAGAAAGAAAGATTGATGAACCTCAGCTTGCTAGATGAGAACTGATTGGTAGCCCTCCCATCTAACAAGTTGCACAAGGCATTTAATAAACAACAACATGACCTTAGAATAAGGAAAGTAAAATTTCAACTGGGAGATAGGGTCCTCTACTAGAATCCCACACATGTACGACAAAGAACCAGGTTCTAAATGTTGTGGAAGGGACCTTATATTATCTATAAAACCTTTTCTTCTGGGGCTAGGTTAATCTACAAGCCTGATAACCCAAAATAGAAACTACTTGTCAACATGCAACAACTCAAACCTTTCCACCTAAGAAAGCTAGTGACCAAAGCACCTCAATGGATGGACATGCATGCTTAATTTTTTAGATCTCCTCCTTCCAACTCAGTCATGGGGGAGGCCATCCATGCTAATTTATCATAGTGGCTCCTTAGTTTTTCAATTTTTGTTTACATCATTTTTAGCATTTTTTTCTTTTTCTTAAATATTTTACAATTTCTTCTATATTTTACTTTGTTTGGTTTGAGTTTTTCTAATGTCTTTTCTTATGTTTTGTTTGGTTTTGTTTTTCTTTGTTTTCGCTAGGACTAAGTGCAACTATAGCTATTGATGGTGGTTTGTATTATAATGTTATTTGATTGCTAATGGTTGGATTCTATCTTTAAATTTTGGTGTTGGTAACTAAGACATGGTTTCTTTTTCATGATAATAGGTAGTGTGTCCACATCATCCACCCATCGACAAAACTTTATGGTGTTACCTTATTTTTGAAATATGCGGTCCCTTCTTACATGAAACTTTTATAAAACTTGTGAGGTCAGTAGTTTTCAAACTTGGGAAGGATTAAATGGATAGAAAAGGGTGTGACTTTAAGGGGATTTTATGCTCTTTGTATTTGCCTACCCTCTTGGATGCATGAGTGTTCTCATGGATTTCTCACCATTTTGTTGTTGAGTAATAAACAGGAAGCTACAGTGTTTGCATGGTGTGGTTCTCATCCCAAAACTTCAAAATAAAAATAAAAATAAAAATAGAAATTCAAATCACATCCCTTAAACAAAATAATAGTCTATAAGCACTAGTTATGAAACTAGAAAGGTATGTTACCCATGCCTGAAGGTCCCCTCTAACGAAGGCTTATCTCACTTCCTGCTTCTCTTTTTTTTCTCTTTTAGGAATTATGATTGATTTGTGGGGATGCTCTTATACCTTGAGGAGGTGGACTGGTCTTAGAGTGTTGGTGCAAAGTCACTAAAAGTGATTGGCTTTGATTTGGACTAAGAATGGATATTATTGGGTCATGGTAATCACAAAATCCACAAGGTACTTCATGTGACCATGATTGGGGACTCCATTATGCTCTCTACCTCATTCATCTTTTCTTTTCATATCTCACCACACTACCTCTTTTTATGTCCTATTCAATGTCTTAGTTTGATGCATCAAAATTTTTAGATAGTCTCTTTGGTGATTCGGTCCTTAACTTACCATAACCATTAGTCACCCATGGAGCCCACGAACTCCTTGGTTTGAGGGCATGTAAGGGCATTAATGGAATGAGCTTGCTATAGGGAGGACCCACTTGCATACTCCTTGGTTTAGTTAGTTAAGTTCCTTATCCCTTAAGCATTTGTGCATTTAAGTCTTTTGTGCTCCATGTTGGTTACATATAGTTGTGCACTCCTTTATGGTATTTCTCAATCATTATCCCAATCAAATCTCCTTTTTTGAGCATTATCTAGCCCTCTTCATGCATTTCATTGCATTCTTACCTTCTTGGGCTTCATGTGGACTACAATTATATGTGAAAACTCTTCATTTTCACCCTTAATTTTCAAAGTTGAAAATTTTGTCTCTTAGCACCATTGACGAAGTCAACTGTGTTGACAGAGTTGACTACGTCAACGTGATCTAGTTGATGGGATCTTGTCAACACATGATAAAATCCTATAAATATAGCACCACACTTAGTGATTTTTGTCATTTACTCATAGATGCAAGGGGATTTTTTGTACTTTTTTAGAGTGCATATCTTTTACATCGCTTGTCCGATTCACCTCATTTTTTGTTCTTGCAGCTACTGAAGGTAAGATCTATGTTGTGGAGGACACAAACCATATGTTTTTTATGAGAATTTTTTCAAATTTTTTCTAACTCCCACAAGGTTTAGCTAAGAAAATATTATTAAAATTACTAATTTAAGAAAGTTAAACCTTTTCAATGATCTCTGGTAGACATTAAAATAAAATTAAAAAAATAATATTAAAATAATAAAATTTACCATGATCACAACTTAGTCAAGTGTAACTAATCCAAGAGATTAGATACTCAAATGTTATAAAGTTACACACTAAACACTAATCCTTACTCATGTTGTGATTATGAATGGCACAAAGACTAAAATGCCTACAAGAAGGAGGACTGTTCCAACCAAGGGACAAGAGGTCCAAAACTAGAAGGGGCCAACAAGAACAACCTTAGGAGCAGGCAGCAAAGACCCATGCAACATGAATTCTTTGGGAGGAGGTTGAGGTGGAATCTACTTGTCAAATTTCCCAAGCTAAAATAGAGCAATCTTACTAGGATGAGCCATCGAGACCAAGGCCAAACTTTGAGGTCATGTTCATAGATTCCTATCTTAGGAAAATTTAGCCTAGGGACATTTGACATTCAGTTCTCCAAGAATTGAACTTTGGTACCTTCTTAGACTTTGCCCTAGAAGATGTCAAAACACAACTGCAAAGCTCTCCCCATGTGGCCAATCATCACTTTCAGTGGGGAGTGGTACATGGAAGAGACCTATTTCTTATGGAATAATAGGCAACCAAATGCCATTGTGAAGATCAAGGACATATGTATGTCCTACTAGATGAAGGCCATCTCTAAAGCCCTTGGCTTGCTTGAAACTATGACCAATCTAGTAGGGATCTCTACACAAGTAGACCTAGAGGTAAAAAGGAGTGGGTCCAGCAATGCTATAGAGTGGACCACAAAGAGTATGGTGCACTCACCATGGAAAAGTGTGTGTACTTTGAGATAGCAGCCTACCACCTCAATCTGACAATGAGGCCCAACAAGGTGACTATCTTCTCTACTCATGCATGTGCCACTTTGAGAAGGATATTCCTCATTAACATCCCATAGTTGATCTATTTAGAGATAAATAAGTGGTTTAAAGAAAATGAACATGGGAGGAAGGTACTCCCCTTCCCATGTCTCATCCAGAAATTATGCAAAAGTGGAGGGATAGCCTACTACACCAATGACACATTAAGACATGCTGCTGCCACCTCTTGGGCAGAAATCATGAAGGACAAGGTCCCTACCATGACCAAGGAAGAGAAGTAGCCACCACCACCATTTACTCATGAAACAATGTCAAAGATTCATGTTGCTATGGAGTACATGCAAAAGCTCCAAGAGTAACTCTTGTAGTAGCAGCAAGCTGGTCTGAGTGGTGACTCATCTATCTACCAACCAGTCTTGAGTTATTTGAATGAGGTAACTTGTATGATATGCTAGATGGAGGACATGATGCTAACTTTCTCTACCCAACAAATGTAGTCACTTACATGCTCAAATCTTACTGCCAGAGAGGAAACAGTGTTGATTCAAGGACAATAGCAGTTCCTAGAAATCTTTGGACATGCCACTACCTTCTCAATGTGCCTGGAAGAGGAAGATGAGGCAATTGTCTTGGTGATGCAGCACTAAGGACAGGTAATGACAATCGAGATGGTGGCAAACAAAGTGGAAAAGGTCCTAAATATTCCTGTGACATCTATATCAGATAGTGCTATCCTCAAAGATGTACAAATGTTCATAGGAGTAGTCATTGGGAGATTCAATGTGGTCTAGCATGAGGAGTTTTTAGAATGACTGATGGAAGCCTAGCAATTGATTCCAGAGGTCTTTAACCTTCCAAATTACATCATCGCTACCAAGTTGACATTGTTGGAGGTAAGGGGCAAGTGCATCATTGCAAGGGATCAACTTGAAACAACTAGAGTTGAGAATTAGCACTTGGTTGTTGAGGTTGCTGAACTTAGAGCCCACTTCACTGATCCCATGGTACTTAGCCAAGCAATAACTAGGGATGAAGCTTTTAAGAAACTTTAGTTCAAACTTCAACAGGCTAAGTACACAAAGAAGTCGATGATCTTTGACTACTCCTTAGTTGATGCCATCATCTATAACATTCAAAAGGACTTGTTGGAGGTTTGTTGGGAGAATGCAAATTTAACCAAGGACAATCATTGCTTGCATACTATCAAGGCCCAAAAGGAACAAATGGTTGAATATATGATACAACAGCAAGAGCAACTTGCCAATGTGATAATGGACTTGAGGAGGTTGGGAACAGAGAACCATAATTTCTCGATGGAGGAGGTTTGTGTCTTTCACCAGAGATCTACAATTGAAATCGATGCTTGGAAGAATGAGGCCCTTAAATTCAAAAGGGTCAAGAACTACTATAGGAATTAGGTTGGCTTGTAGAAGGAGATCAATGAAAAAGAAATCAAATTGGCAAAGGAAAAGATGAATGAGGCCCTCCAGCAACTCCAGTAAGGAGGTGACATGTGGTAGCCTATCTTTGATGGGCTGACTATGTACAACAAAGCTAAAATTTTCCTCAAGAAGCTACAGATCGTGGAGATGACTAACCACATGGAGCTCACTAACCTTTGCTATGCAAACTTGATAATGTTGAGTACCGGAAGGCCAAGGTCAGATTTGGAAAAGTAAGTGACTAGCTTGTACTTGTTGTATGAGGCTGAGTTCAAGACCAAGTAGAAGCTTGAAATAGTGAATGCTTAACTTGATGTTCTTAGGTAGCACTTCACTAATCAATGATCCACAGCTGAGAACTTGGCCATAAGGTTGAATGACTACCAGGAGTTACAAAACATTATCAAAGCATTTGACATTCAATGAAAATAATTCGTAGCCTACTTTGTTAATGTGAACGAGTTGTTCCTTGCAATGCCCTATCCTTGGGATGTTCCCATACTAGCCCACATTAGTGATGCTATGTGGACTATGTATGATCTTAGGAGGAAGGAGGAGAAGATGAAAGCATTTTTTGATGCTTTCCATCTTCCACTAGAAGTCGCAGCTGTAGCTGAACAAACATAATCATAGCCTTAGCCACAACAGTTGCGTGCACTTGAATTAGGAGAAGGTCCTTTAGCACCTTAAGAACCTCCACCACCTAGGATCATTTTATTTCTTTTTCTTGTCTTCAAATCATCAAAGGAGTTGTACCATTAGTTTTTGCAATGGTGTTCAATTTGTTATCATGAAGACCAAATTTCGTAATGATTATAAATCCATACACTTGGGCACTCAATGTTTGTATGTATGTCAGTAGTTAGTTAGTGATTTCATACCTTTTCAAAATTTTGTAAAAGACTTGTTCCTTGTTTTGTTCACTTGAGGATGAGTTTTCTTTCAGTCGTGGGGGTATGATGAGTTGTCATTCATGGGCTGCATCGATGAAATCCTGTCAATGTAGGGTTTGACATGTTGATGTGTACACATCGATGTAGTGTCTTGTCTTACCTATAAATACACAGCCACTAGCTGCATTTATGGCATCCATCCATTAGTAGCGAGCTGAACTATTGCATTTTTGTTTCTCCGGAGTTAGAATATTTTCTAAGTGCCCACAGTAGGAGTAGAAGTGTATGGATCTTTATTCGAGCACTGTTGTACTTGAGCACCTCAGTGTGAATGATAATAAAAAAAAGCTTTCTTCATAAACCTTGTAGCACTTGGACTGAGACAAATGTTTACTTTATGCATTTATTATCCAAACACTTTACTTTAATGCATTTAATTAATTAATTCATAGTAATAATGAAAGCACATAAGTACAACCATCTTGAGAATACACTTAACGCTTGGTAACTTAGTAGCGTTGTAACGTGTTCAGGATGTGTATGAAAGATTAGAATGAATGCTTATGTTAGAACTAGTTAAGCATTAATTAGTCATTAGATTAATTAAGCATTTAAATACTTTATTTTCAACACTTAGGCAATTTAAACAATAAACATAAAATGATAAAAAATCATATTCCTTAGTTACACTTGACCATACGCTTGCATTTCACAAGTGAAACCAAGAAGACAATGATCACATCTATTAGATTCACTACCTAGACCCAGTGTACTTATAGAGCTAAAGTCTACGAAATTCGATCGAATCACTTAGTGAATGCTAGTGATTTGTATGATTGGGCATAGGGACTTCTCATTTCTTATCACTTGTGCATGTTTCTAGAAAGGCCAAACATAGACCTTCATCACCAGCATTCGTAGTCCCACATTGCCATAATCATGTATGTCTTTTTACCTACCTACATTGGTACCTTTAACCCCCATACCTATGTAAGTTTCTCGCATGACATGACCTATGTATTATTTTCCCACACATGTGCATTAGTATCTCATAACTTAATCCCATGCTCATGCCTCCATCGACTATGGATGCTCCTAACATACCTCAACTTTATTGCTCTTGTAACTTCTATGCCAAAGCATGTTTCTGGGTAGGTCAAACATAGACCTTCATTACTAACATTCGTAGTTCCACACTACCATGCCAATGCATGTATTCGTACCATCCTACATTGGTGCCTTTAATCCCACATCCATGCATGTTTATTCCATGACATGATCTATGTATCATCTCCTCACACATCTGCATTAGTGTCTCCCACCTTCATCCTAGCCTCATATCTTCATCGACTATGGATGGCCCTAGCATACCTAAACTTAATTTCCTTTGAACTCCTATGCTTATGCATGTTTGGTAACCCAGTAGTAACTTTGTTTGATTCGCTTAGTGGTAAAGTTACTTGGTAATCCCAATAACAATTACATCAACTCAATATGTGTACATAAAACCATGAACATATAGCTATCACCAATAGACTAAAGTAGCTTTATATTTCAATTATACTTAGTTATAGAAATTACACTCATTTTCACTATGTTTATGCTTAGCTCACTTAAGAGCCAACAACATCATTTAATCATATACCTCACTAAGAGTGAAACCATACATTCTGTGCTTCACTAACTTTGAGTGAGAAGATAACAATCATGAAATTCTTATCAACTCACTAGTATACTTACACTATCCATTCATGGATTATGATCAATTTGTGCATGAGCACTTGTAACTTATACGATTGAGTGACTTATATAGATTAAGAATTTTACATAGCCTCTAAACATGATATGAGAGGCTTGAATTAGAAAAATAATATCAAATTCTTTACAATTAATAAGATTTATGTCACATGCACCAAAAAGAAAAAAAGAAAAAAACGCATAAAAATTTTGAACCTCACTTAATTGATCACAAATGCTTCATGAAACTAATACAAAACATAATAGAACACTTCACTCAAGCTAGAATAGCTTGGAACAAGCTCATGTAAGGAGAGAAATGAGCTTTTATATAAAATTCATGAGAAAGGGACTAAAACCCTATTAAAAACTTTAACACATAGGTACAATTAGAGAGAATTTGACTTAAATTTAAAACTTGAGAGTGAATTCCTTGAAATTAAATCTAAATTTTCTTCAACATACTTAAATGCTTCAAAAGAAACATGCATATAACTCTAAAATCTTAAGAGAACTTGAAACATGAGCTATTATATGAGAAACATGTGAACTTGCATGTAAATGTGAAAAATTATGCAAGAACCCATGGAAAGGGATCCATGAATTCTTGCATAATTATGAGAACTTGAGAGAAGAATCCATGGAGAGGGATTCACTCTTCAATATGAGAAAAGAATGCAAGAAAAAGAAAAGGAGATGAAGCTAGTTAACAAACACTTCAACATTTTCACAAACACTCAAAATAAATGAAAGGGAGAGCTTCTCTTTTCACTTCAATTCTCTTGAAAAGTTACAATGGGAGGGATTTATTTATTTATGCTTTTTTATAGAGGATCTTACCTCTTTTAACATGGGCTTCTCATGAAGGCTTTTGGCCCCTTCTTTTCCTTTCTAGAATTTTGCTCTTAATGTAACCTTTTGTGAGCCTTTTTTTTTGGAACAAACAATACTTGTAACTCCTAGTACATTAAAAAAAGTCATCAACATGAAATTAAAGATTACAACTATGTCCCACTCTATTAAAGATGAATGAGGAAAGATCATGGAGGAGTTAGAGGTACACATTCATACTATTTCTAACACCCATTGGTGGTGGTCATCATTGATGATGTTGAGAAGATCACTAGATGCTTTGACCATGGTTTCACATTGCCCAACACAAAGTGGCCTTTTTGTATTACTTTGACAAGCATCACTACCACAAGATTGATGAAGCTTTTTGTAATGGGATAGCATGTGGAAATGAACAACATTTCACCATAGGTGTACACTGCACTTCCTCATGGTGTCCCACCTAGCATTCCATAATGGACATTATTGAACAAGATATGAGAGGTTTTGATGGTAGGCATGCTTTTCTCTCTAGCCTCTTGACTGTTAATAATCATCTATGCTAAAATTATTCTAGTCTCCCTAGTGTTAGGCATAACATAAGTTGCAACACTCTAGTAGGCATGGGTACAAATGTCCCATCATCAAATAACACCAATATCCTTGTTTGAGGTTAATCATAGTGGTTAATGTCTAATCCTTTGGCTATTCGTGTTACTTAAGGCTTGTACATGAGATTATGTTGTGTTGTATTTGATTTGATGGTTCTACTAGGTTGTTTTTGGTTGTATTTGTTAAACTTACAGAAAGCATACATGTTTTTCTAGGTTCATTTTGTTTAAGAAAAACCTAGCTAATTTGCTTTGTTAAAGAAACCATGGGTGTTTTTTTTGGAGTTCATTTTGTCTATGATAAACCTAGCTTGTTTTGCTTTGTTTGTAAGATCCTTTTTGTCCCATGCATGGTATACTTACTTCTACTAAGGACTATCTGATGAAGTGTAAATAAGTCGAATGTGTCGATGTAGGCTCATTGATGCATTCTTGGATGTGTTGGTGTCTATGCATTGACGTTAATCCTTCCTAAGCCTATATAAAGGTGCATACTGGTCACATTTATGTCACTTTTGGTCATTCCTCTAGTGAAGCTCTTGTAATTTTCTTTTGTAGGATTTAGCTAAATTTTCCTCTGAGTGCCTACAGTGTGGATTGAAGTGAGTGTACGAAGTTTTATTTGAGTGCAGGATGTACCTAGATGCTTTTGTATGATAGAAATAAAATCAAAATTTCTTCTCTTCATTGCAACACTTGGATTAGCATTTAGTTTACTTACCAACACTTTACCTGCACTTTACTTTTATATACTTAAGTATTTTATATTTTATTCTATAGTAACATGAGTATGACCACTTTGATCATAGTATACTAATGCTTAGTAATCCCCACAATGAACACTTGGTATGCCCAACAGTAAACACTTGATAACCTAGCAGTGTTAGTATAAGTTCAGGATATGTATAGGAAATGGGAATAGATGCTCTATGTCTTAGATAGTTTAGTTTACCTTTAGTTCCAATAATTAGTTAAAGTTAATTTTCTAATTACTTCATCTCTCAATACTTTTAAAGATAAAAAATAATAAAATTATAAATACAAATATCTTACACCTCAATCACATTTAGCCATATGGACATAATAACACAAGTGATGATTGGGAGGACAACAACTAGTAACCTTAGATTTGACTATTTAAAGTAAAAGCCACTTAGGTAGAAGGTGTCCATGAAATTCGATCGGATCGCACGAACACACTTGTGATTCATATGGTTGGGTGTAGGGACCATTCATTGCTCATCACCATCTTACCTACTAATATAATTATACTAGCTTTTTCTTTTAAAAAATTATAACCAATGATAAATAACTTCATTGATTTATATTTTGTAGAGAAGAAGTTATTTGAATTTCCAAATATTCCTTAATGTTAATATAGATTTTTATCATCACATAATTGGTTATTTTTTAAACTTTTTTATTAATATATTTACATAGAATTATATTGGAAAAATTTATCATAAACATTTCATAAATTGGAAAGATGTGTTACCAATACTAAAGATGACTCTATGCAGTCGATGGTGTTCTCCAAATGAATTACCTTTGGATGTTGGTTACATAATTGCACTACTTTTACATACATACATTGCAATGACGTATAGAAATTATGCACCAAATTTTTTTCATGCACGAATTAGTAGCTAAATTGATATTGTGATTACCTTAGTAACATTAAGTTAGAAAATTGTTAACCAAACTTGGAGTTTAGCAATATCTATTAAAATAATAAAATCTTTCTATAATGTGAAAAAGGTTATTCATATCTTAGCTTAAATAGTAGACAATCAATCCATGTGTTGCAAGAGATAAGTTGTACAACCTATACGATCCACCTATTGTAAAAAAATATACAAAACGAATGATTTTACAAAGCCCATGCATTCTAAGATAAGTTTTGGTGGTTAAGTATGTTAATACATTTGGATATAAAAATTGAACAAGTAGGTTTATAGATAAGTTAACATTTAGGACATGTACTAAATGTTAACTTATCTATAAATTATTTCAAAGCATGTTTATGTACATGGGCATTTGCAAGGACTAAGATAAATTTGTAGATACGAATATAAATTAAAATATAATAAAATATTTAACGTATATTCTCTTAAATAAAGTAAGGTATTATCTCATAGTAAGATCGGGCAATAAAATTACAAATCACATCTCTAATGCTCATGGAAACCTTAGTTTTTATTTTCGTTCACAAATCTCCCTTCTTTTAATAATTTAAAATACCGTTAAAATTTTTAAATCCAAAATTAAAATGTAAGTGTGACCATGGCACTAGCGTTTCCAGATTGGCCAACCCTGGTTGCATAGCGTAAAATCCCATGCAGCAGACATGTTTCATTTTACCATAGAAGCAAATAGACCGTACCTTTAAAAAATTTTAAATTTTAAATTAAAATGCAAGTTTGTGTCCATGGGTGGCATAGTATAAAATCCCATGCATCAGCAGCAAACATGCCTGATTTTACCATATGATAGAGGCAAAGCAAATTGACCAGGGTAGGGTTTGCAGCCACGTAGCAGGCCCCAGCAGCAAATGAACCGAACATGGTCTGTCTTAATAAGATAAAAATGAATAAATCAGGGGGCAATCCGTACTGCACAGTAAGTTACAGTGAGTGTGATCCTTAACTGGATTTTAACTGGGGGTGCAGAGCACTTGAGAGAAAGAGGCCACCAAAATCTGGAGGAATTATCAGATGAAATCCGAGCCCCCACACGTAACACAGCCATGTGGTGAGCGTGAGGCCCAGGCAGTTTCAGCCCTGCGCGTGATTGTCTCCTGTTTTCACAGATTTTGCAGTCTCTGAATTTAACCCCGTTACCCCCAATAATCTCAGATCGCTCAGAGATCTGTGATTTTCCCCACACATTTCTGACCTGTGGGTGCCCACGTTTTTGTCCTCACTCTTTATATACTGCAGAACCCCCCATTGATCATCCCTGTCTATTGCACTGACTCAATTCATCCAGCCAACCACAAGAAGCATCAAATTCATTCCTTGCAATCACATCACAATCCTAATCCACAGAATATGGTCAACAGAAATGACGCTGAAGCAGAGCTGCAGCTGCCCCCTGGTTTCAGGTTCTTCCCCACTGATGAAGAGCTTGTGGTGCATTATCTCTGCAAGAAGGCTAGCCTTCAGAGCCTGCCTGTGCCTATAATTGCAGAGGTGGATCTTTATAAGTATGATCCCTGGCAGCTTCCAGGTCGGGGGTTCTGGGTTTTTGGAACAAAGGCTCTATCTTTGTGTGTCTCTGTGATATTGGGTTTTGTTTCTGGGTTCTGGGTTTCCACATTTTAGCATTCTCTGATTTGGGTTGGTTTTCGTTTTATTTTGTTTTCTTTTTGGTTGGGTTTTGTGGCAGATAAAGCTCTGTTTGGTGAAAAGGAGTGGTATTTTTTCACTCCAAGAGATAGGAAGTATCCTAATGGATCAAGGCCTAATAGGGCTGCTGGTTCTGGATACTGGAAGGCCACTGGTGCAGATAAGCCTATCACGGCCAAAACTGGCAAGAAGAGAGTTGGGATCAAGAAGGCTCTGGTTTTCTATGCAGGAAAAGCCCCCAGGGGTACCAAAACTAACTGGATCATGCATGAATATAGGCTTGCAGAGGCCAACAGACCGGCACGCAGGAAGGGTAGCCTCAGAGTATGTGAACCGTTAATGTAGCTACGATTCATTCTTAAATTTGTGTTTTTGTTTTTGTCGACGTTCATTAACTCTGCATGAATTCCGTGGCAGGAAATTGTGTTTTCCATGGACACTAATAAATCGGTTTATTTGGTGAAAGTTGTTGATAACGCAGTATGCTGAAATGCTTAGTGTTCATCTTGAACTTTGGTTTGTTTTGCTTCTGTTAATTTTGGTTGGTTTTGCATGAAATTTTCGATGTGGATTCTGTATCATGGGATTTTGCTGTTTGTTGTATGAGATCATGTTTCGAGAACTCAGCATTGAATTTTGTGTTTCTGTTTTAGTCTCTTGTTCCTTTTTCTTGTTGAGATAAATTCTATTATGTTTTTACTTTGCCACCTCTGGGTTGGAACACGAGATTATGTTGCCTTTGTAACTCGAGGTTTCGTAATCATGAAACTGCGCTCGATTTCTTTTAACAGAAGTTCTCTCGTTCTTTAATTATGCAATATATTATTCTGTTGGCCTTTTTACATTAGAACATGACATTGTGTTTTATGTTCAAGTTACTGATTCTGAAATCATGGAATTGTGTTGGGATTTTAAAAGTGCCAGTGTTTGGTTTGTGGATCTCAACATTGCAGTTAGATGATTGGGTGCTGTGTAGAATCTACAACAAGAAGAACAGTGCTGAGAAAGTGGCAGTGGAGCAGCAGGAAAACAACCCACAACAGCCCACATCTGCTTCAGTAGATGACAGCGTCATCCATGAGCATGTGAAAACCTCATTATCCGATCCCAGCGGAATGGAAGTAGAGATCTCTAAGACTGCTGCATCTTCTCCATTAACGAACATGAATCTAAGCATCAATCCAGAGTCTACTGTCCCTACTTTCAGCAATAATTTCAGAAAGCTGCCACCAATCCAGGCCATGGAAGGATTCTGCAACCAGCAGTGGGGAAACTATGCCCCTAAACCTCATTCTGATTCAAGCAGCTCAAAGCCCTCCTCTCTTGATTTTGTCTCAGAAAGAGAGGAGGTCCAGAGCAATTTCAAATGGACAAATTTGCATCAGCAAGACCAGCCTCATCATCAGCATAATAATCAAACTCAACAAACACTGTTCCCTTTTGGAATCGAAGGATTACCAAACCCACTTCTCCCATTGGAAGGAGTCAGCATGCCAGCTGATTGCTGCCAAGAATACATGAACAACTTCACCACCTCATCTGACTGCCTGTCAAAGTTTTATAGCAATGATGTGCTGTTCCAATAGTTTCAATTTGATAAAGCATATATTCAGGGTTGTTAGGAGAGAGTGCCTGTACAGATGCAGCGGCTTACGATGTCTTGCTTTTTGTTAAATTATATTTCAAATAGATTTTTTGAATTGAATCCCCCGTTCGTTTAGCCTCTTACTAGGAAAATTGCTGATAAAAATTTAATCTTAGTTTGTTGCTGCACTGTGGTATTGAATATAAGTACTGCTTGTTTTGGGAAGCTACACAAGGAGGCAAAACACATCCTGTTTGCATTTTTAGGTAAATTCTTTTATGGTTGCATACATAAATTCTCTGCTAATTTCAGATAATATTAACAGGAGATAATTCGGTGAGGGAAAACTTTCATGGTAAGATGGCATCAAGGTTGTTAGGCACTACGGTTTTCTTTCTTTGTTTTTTCTTCCCTTTACTTTTCCTTTAAAATAAATGACATATATATGATGATACTATATAATTTACATGTAGAACTTTTACTTTAAAAACATATTTCAAACTTGTTAAAAATAGCTATTATTAGTAAAACATGTTTAAAATACTTTGATTTACATCCCTTTAAGTTATAGATTTTATTCTAATGAGCTATTTTGAAAGTTAATAATTATTTGAGAACTATCTAAAAATGTATTTAATTAGGTCTTGGTGAAAACTCTTTGGATCTATCAAACTCCATTAGAAAGGTTTGAAAAAGTTTTCTATAACCAAATAATTTTTTCTTACAAGTTATAAATTTGCAATTTTTGCATCAATAGAAGAAGTAGAAATTTCAACATTGGTTTAAGAAGTTGGGAAATTTACCAGCATTACACAATTATGTTATGCCTATAAATATGAAATGAGTCCACCATCGTGTCAACCTTACCTTTTGGGGGGGGGTGTCGGACCCCCGAAAAGAAGTTTTATTGAAATTAAAGGTGCATCAATTACAACAACTTGAATAAGTCATAGGGTTAAGGGAAAGGGAAAACTGAGAGCATTGTGAATGACACTCAGGAAGCGCCTTAGAAATAAATGAGTATTAAAGGAGGAAACCCAAGTTGGGGCACAACCAAATGTCCGCACATACTGGCTTGTTACAAAATAGAATGACATAGAATTAGATGAGGCAAAGAGCTCTCAATTAAGGATAGAGAGAGTTCCAATGGTGACTCCACATAATGAAAAAGGAAAGCTTCCTTGCAGGGATTACTGATGCTAAGTGTAACTGGAACACACAGGTCTTTCCCATAGCTGCAAGAGATGAACCAATTGATGACTGTCCAAATTGAACTTGGATGCTTGAGATGTGAGTTGAAAATGGGTGAGGCGAAAGTTCTACAACTTCTCCAACCTAGTAAGCAAACATTTATTAGAATAATTTGTCTTTTGAAATAGAACATTGCATCTTCGCTTCCAAATATAATATAAAATAGTAGGCCTAATAACTTTCCATAGAAAATTAAGATTAGCAGAAGTAATGTTTAACAGTCCAAATATGGCATCCTCTTGAGATAGCTTATATGATGGAAAAGTTTTGGAAGCCCACTGCCACACATGTTGAGCAAAGGGACATTGCCAAAATACATGGACAAAGTCATCTTGTCCAGCACATAGAGGGCGTTGAGGATTGGGAATCCCCATATATTCTAAACGTTTTCCAATAGGTAGACCATGGTGGAGGAGACACCAGAGGAACTGCTTAATTTTGGGGAGGGTCGGAAGTTTCCAAATATGTTGGAATAGAGGGATCCAAAATGTTTCTGACTCTTGTTTGTGCCAATACTTATTACAATGTTGAATGAATTTAGATGGGTCATGCATGAGATGAAAGAGGACAGATGGCCAGTAGGGCAAGAGCTTAACCCCATTAAGCCATTGAAGGCCATGAAAAAGGCTTTGCATTGTAACATCAAGTTGCTAGTGATCGTGGAGAAAAGAGTAAATCTGAACTAGGCAATAGTTCATTGCAGCCGACTCCCCATACAAAGTGTTAAACTCAACCCTCAAAATCCAATGACTAGCTAGCCTAAGAAAATTCAAGGAAATGACACCCTTTCGATACCACGAGGTAGCCACCTTAGCATTTGTGATAACAAGGGGAGTGGGCGATAGAGGTAACCACCATGGACACACTCTAGAGAGGATAGTAGGGTTGATCTTAATGTTAGTCCAGTCAATGTGAGTGTGTAGAATTTGCCAGGCCCTCCAAATGCTTTTGAAAACATGAGATTCAGGAAGAATGATAGTGATGGGAGAAAGGACCCAATTGACGAAATGGATGCCTTTCCAGAAGGGCTTATTTTTAGGAAATGCTTAATGAAGCCTTAATTGGAGGAGGGTCCCTATAATATCTGAGGCATCTAAATGTTGTACCAACCACTTAGCAACTAGGGTAATTCCTTGCTTATAGGAGTTCAAAAGGCCTAAGCACCCTTATTCTTGGGGAGAGTAACAATATTCCGAGTGACACGATGAAATCCTTTCTGAGAATCCTTGGAGGACCACATAAAGTCACGGAATAACTATTCTAGCTTCTGGTAGGCAGCTTGGGAGGGGGCCCAACACGAAGTGTAATACACATGGGCGGACGTGCATATGGACTTACATACAAGGTATTTACCCGCAAGTGTGAGGGGTTTAGTTTTCCATTTGTCAAGTTTCTTTTGAATTCGATAAATAACTTGCTCCCAAAGAATAGATGTTGAACCTCTAAAACGGAAAGGGATTTCCAGAATCTTAACGATGTCTTGATCCTGAAGCCGCTTCCAATTATAGTTGGTCACATATTTGTAATTTTCCTTAAAGCTATAAACAGAGGATTTATTCCAATTAATTGTGGAACTTGAGAGTGTGCAATATTACTCCACCCTTGATAAGAGGCGGTGCAAATTGGCAGCTGTGTTTTGAACTAGAAAAAAGGAGTCATCGGCGAAGTGCATATTGAGAAGCTATTGTTGAGAGAAGGAAAGGCAGACCCTAATGAGAACTTTAGTTTGAATGTCCAGGTTAATTTGATGACAAAGAAAGTTTGATGCGATGATAAAGAGATAGGGGGCAAGAGGAAAACCTTGCCGCACACCCCTATGTATTGGAAAGGGAGAGGTAATGCCAAAGGTAGTGGCAATTCTTGCAGTAGCATATGAGAATAAGCATTTCACCATATGCAAGAACTTAGGTCCAAAACCAAGTTTGGTCATAGTCTGCAAGATAAAATCCCACTTAATGTTGTCATAAGCCTTGGTGTAATCAAGGTTCACAAGGAGAATATCTTGTCCATCATCCTCAGCCCAGTTGAGACCTTCCCACACTGCGACCACATTGTCTAAAATATATCTACCAAGAAAAAATCTTGTTTGCTGGGGAGATATGATCTGACCAAGAATTTTTTTCAGCCATAAGGCAAGGCACTTTGCCCAAATTTTATACACTACATTGAGAAGAGTTATGGGACACCAATTGGAGATAACAGTTAGATCCCCAAACTTGGGGAGGAGACGAATTACCCCTTGATTTAGATTGGGCCCAAGGGAACCAGTTAAGAGAGCCTCATTAATGACCTACAAAAGATCCTTTCCCACCAAATCTTAATGATTTTTAAAAAATTCTACGGGAAAACCATCATAACCAGGAGCCTTTCCTCAACTTAACTTGGAATAGGCCTCCTGTAGCTCCGCTAGAGTGATATTGGCGTCAAGACTTTATAGCATAGTGGGATTAATAAGGCGAGGATAATTGGGGGTGGCAGCCTTGAATGAAGAGATGTCCATTGGGGTAGCTGCAAAAAGGGTTTCGTAGTGGTTAGTAATGGTGGTACCATCACATGAGATTTTGTCAATAAGATGCAAAGGGGAAGCAGTATTATGATATTTAAAAAATTCCTTACAGTGTTCGTCTTGAATATTTAACCAAGTGAGCCGACTTTTAGTTAAGGCACTTTGTGCTCAGTACACTTCCCAATGTTGGAAGGCAACGCGTGCTCTAGCTAGCTCCTCGTGAACTAGAGTATTGAAGGGATCTTGAGCTAGTTTATTAGTGAGATGTTCAATAGTGAGGTAAATTATGTTGTATTCATGTTTGGCTCAAGCAGCCACCGTCTTACCATACAAACAAGAAAAGTTTCACACTCGACATGAAGCACAATGCCACCAATTAATCCAACCCACCTGATTTAGGGGCCTAGGTTCGACATTCCAAAGGTTGGATAGAAGAAGTTGGGCAGTTGGGGAAGAAAAATAGTTGTTGTGGAGTCTGAAAAGATGGAATTTTTGTCGGTCAAGGCTACCATGAATCTTGATAGATATGGAGATAGGAAGCTGGTTGGATAAGGTGGCATGGTGATGAACTGTAGTGGCAGAGAAGGCTTGCCAAAAGGAAAGGGTGGAGAAATAGAACCTATCTAACCTGTTGTAGATGCGAGCCTACCCAAGACGGAGATTGCTCCAAGTAAATCTATGGAGGGGAATGCACATGGAGTTGTCTGCCCCGTCTGAGAGGTAATATCTTTTCTTAAAGATGGACCAGGTCTGATACTCAAGATTGGGTAGTTGAAGAAACACCCCTCCAAGCTTATCTTGAGGAAATTCTACCATATTAAAATCTCCTCTGAATATCCAAGGCATTGGGGGAAGAGAAGTTACAAGTTCTTGCCAAAGGAGAGCCTGTTCTGTGGAGTCATTTGGGACATATATCAAGCAAATGCCAAAAGGGCCATGCAGGGATGAGAAGGTGGCCCAGGAAACTCTATGCCCAAAATCAGAACCACTTTGAAGGATTTTAGTTTTCCAATAGGATGAGAGGAGAATGGTCATGCCTCCTTTCCCACTCTGATGGGATGTCACTAGGATTGAGGAGTGAGGAAAAAACCAGTGGGCAGAATAGGATAAAAGGTCAGCTGAGATCTTAATTTCTTGAAGGAGAATGAAATCAAAGACCATATTAAGACTAGATATAAACTTGCTTGCTTGCTTCCATCAAAGCCTACCAGTAAGGCCTCGAACGTTCCAAGAAAGGAGATTCATGGGGAAATAAGGGGTAGTTTGGATGGGAGGTCAATGGAAGGATCGAAAGTCAAAGTATCAGTTTCCTTTGTTCCTGATAGGAGGGAAAAGGAGTTGTTGGTGGGGACAAGGGCCATGGAAGTGTCTAGTGAATAGGAGTTGGAGGGAGGAGTAGAACTAATGGAAGCTTTGACTTATTTCCTTCCACTAGCCACCACAAACTCATCCTCCAAGAATGAGTCCTTGACAATGTTTGAAGGGATGACATGGGTGGAGGTGTGAGTACCTGACTATTGTTTTTGTAGCTTGGAGGGGCTAGACTGAGAGGAGGATTGAGGAGTTGTTGGGGGAGGGGATCCGAATTTAAAGGATATTGAGGGTGGATGTATTGGTGTGATTGGAGAATGAGTCTTCTGAGATGCTATAGGTTGTTTCTTCCTGGCTAGGATAGGANATTGATCTCCGTACAATGATTAGAAATAATAGGGCCCAGGGTGCTCATAATGTCCCTCTCAACAGATGAGAAAATGAGTGGAAGATTGGGCAGTTCCACGTAACAAGGAATTATATTAAAAGTTGGGTCATTGACATTAAAGTCAAAACTCCAGGTGCGTGTGATTAGGGTTGCATTCCTTGTTGGAAATTTTTTTTGAGAGAGAGCCTTTTTTACCTGAGAGGCATCAAATAATTCTACCAAAATGAAATGATGAGCGTAGTATCGAGCATGAGAAACTTGAATGCCATGGGGCTGAAGGAGGTTATGGACTTGAGTGGTTAAACTTGGGGACCTTGGTAAAAACCCCACAATTTGAAAAAAAATAAAACGACATGCGAAATCTTTAGAAATTGCTTCAAAAATATCATCCAGTAAAAGAAAATCAATTTGAGGTGGGGTAGATGAACTTCCCTGAGGAAAAGCAGAACCTGATGAATCCATCATTGCGACTTGCCCACCCCCGGGCCGCGCACTTTCCTGGCATTGTTCTGCTACCTTGATTGCAGGAAAACCCTCACCACTAGTGTGCATGTTTTCGTCCACAACTGAAAATCTTGAATAATTTGTTGATTTTAATGAACCAGGTCTATTTAGGGTTCTAAACTCACTTACAACCTCATAGAAGCAACAAATCCCATCAAATCAGAGGTGGCCATGAGCAGGAGGAAGAAGAAGAAGAATTTAGGGCATCACGGGTGGAATCGGGCCTGATCAGAAGAGAAAAAATGCAGAGCAGAAATCTGAAATCTGTCAACCTTACATCTTGGTTGAACACTTATTGAACTTATCCATTTGGTCAAATACTTGGGCAAATTTTTAAAATTTTATTTCATGATTCTAAAGTTACTTGTGAGTGCCTACAATGTGGTATGTCTTATTATAACTAATTGATTAAAAATGGCTTCAACACATAAGTTAAATTGACCACCTACTATTGATCTTAATGAAAGTAATGATAAGAACTACATTGAAGAAAACCAAAGTGAACTAATGCAAATAATACTCTCTTATGCTCATACTAATCCATACTACCTATACTTCACTTTTATTTTTCATTAAGATGAACAGTTTAGATAGAAACACTTACAAGGTAATATTGTCATACCACCAAAATGTTTTGCACCCTCAATGCTTTAAGCAACACTACTCTAAGCTAGTCTTGGCCATGCTTATGAAGGTTATCAAATCAATACATATATAACAAGGTCGGATTGGCCAACTGAAGCTCAACTTTGAAGAGATGTAATAATGGAAGCAAGATATGAGTAAGAAAAGGGTAACAGAACATCTTAAGCAATCCTACTTTCTAAAGAAGGAGATGTAGAATATCAAGTTGAAAAGTCTCACCATTTTCATTGATCTAATTCTTAAACACCTATTCAATGCAAGTAAGACTCGAGACAACAAAAGTTACATTCTACCTTAGTATAAATTCATGGAAGAGATAAGGAAGACCTTAGAAGAAGGAGGGACTTAAGGCCTAGAAGCTCTAGTGAATCCAAAGAGATGAATCAAGGGGTTGAAGAAGGAGAGGAAGATGACATCACTTTGCAAGTCCTCCATCCTCTACATCACATTCATCAACTAATAATGATAAAGGTGAACAAAGGTATAGAGAAAGGGCATTGCCAAGAGATCATGGTAAGGAAAGAAGAAGGGATCACAATGAATGATCAAAATGAGAAAGATATCTTGATGAAGATGAAGTTGAAGAAGAGAAACAGGATAGAGAACAAGACATAGAAGAAGAGATCATGAAGAGGATCGAAAGGGTCACCACTACAATAAATATAATGAATATGAAAACTATGATGAATCCCTATTATCCACCAAAAGCATGATTATTATCAAATAAATGATGTAAATTCCTACAAGGCATCAAAGGGATAGTCATATCAAACAACTTGATATGAATAACATTCCAAAATTTGAAGGGGGATATAATGTAGATTTGCAGTACCACCTTCAAGCATTCCATGATGCCCATGCCTTACAAAATATCAAGAATGATTAATAAAAATTGAAGTTGTATCCAAGAACACTCATTAAAGAAGTAGATATCTAGTACATATCATAGGAACAAAAATCAACTTAAAGATAGAGCACAATGCTAGAATTTTTCAATGATAAGTACCAAACCTATTGTAGAGTGTCAAACTTAAGGAAGAAAATCCAAGGATAGAAACAAGGGACCTATGAATCTCTTAATGTAGTCATGTCTACCTCAACAAGCAAAAATAGAAATAAAAATAAAAAATAAAAAACACTTAGCATGAATGACTTGAATGTCATATTTTTTGCGTCACATCATTTAATTTGGAAGCAAAACTTCGATTTCAAGGCATCATTGAAAGAAGTTGATACATTGTGGTAAATTACAATTTATTTAAAGAAGCATAGCTCACTTGGTTAATGGATGTAAATTATGATTTATAAGTTGTAGGTTTAAATCCAAGGGGGTCAATTCTACTAGATAGCACTGAGTTATAAACTTCTATAAATCTTAGGGTGTACCTATGTTTCACTTATTTTAGGTTCCAACGCCCCCAAATCCAAGGGGGTAAACTGAGACACATACAAAGTTGGGCTTATCATAAAAATTATATGTTTTGTGAAGAGGGGGAAGGGGGAAGGTGGGAGGAGAATGTTAAAACCTAATTTTTTTTTGAAAAATATGTTTATTTTATATTTACATGTGATGAGCTACGATATCGTGTAAGCGATATCGTGGCCTTCCATGCGATATCACGTACGTGATATTGCAGCCTGCCTCATTACCTATAAATAAGAGGCAGGTGTACTTAGTTTGATAGTCAGTCTTAGTCCCTTACCCAAACTCTTGCCTTTTCTCCCTCTCAAAGCTAGAATTATTTTTGCATGCCCACAGTAGGAGTCATAAAGTGAACAAATCTTTATTTGAGCATTGTGTACCTGAGCACACCTTGTGTACGGAAATAAAGATAAACTTTGTCATAAACCTTACAACATTCAAAATAGATTAATTAATGTTAATTACTGTTACTTAATTCTTTCCTTAGTTAATTAATGATTCTCTCTCACCCTACAACTCTCCAAGTAAGCACACACAGTATGATCACTTCGACCATGCGTGTAACATTTGGTAACCCAGTAACGATTAGCATTTGGTAATCCTAGTAGTATTGCACTAGTTCAGGATGTGTACGGCAAGTGAGAACGGATATTGATGTTAGGAGTAGTTAGAGCCTAGTTAATAAGTAGTCAAATTAAATTAGTTACTTAGTTATCTCTCTCCTCCCTTATTAGTAGCAGAACATAAAAACACAAAAAGGTATAAAAATCATATGCCTCAAGTTTACTTAACCATACAGTTGTGACATACAAGTAAGCTTAGGAAGACAATGATTGATCAACCCATTCTTGTTCCACAAAGGTGCATAAGAACTTAGTCCTTGGAATTCAACTGGATCGTGTGTGCACACTCGTATTCGTATGGTTGAGCATGGAGGGATACCTCATCGCTCATCATTGGCACTGTTGTCGGGGACTTTGTTGTTTGTGCGCTAACCAAAATATAGGAAATATTTCACATCGTTGGAACAAACCCTTGGGGTTGGTTAAGGAAAAATAATAAATAACAATACATTACACATTGAAGAGACAATCATATCTCCTTCTTCATACAAAAGTGTTTCACTGCCTAGGTCTGATACAGGGAACAATCAGAGGCATAGCACACATGATAATCCACCAGTCCCTCAATAGTTTCATGTGGTATATGTTCATCCCATTGAATATGTACCAAACTTTACCTTTATCCTCCACCAGGATGAACAACTATGTTGGCGAGATTTAGAAGGTAACATAGTGTTACTGATGAGATGCGACATGCATAGTGCCGCGATATCGCAGCCGCCGCGATATCGCATCTTTCCTTGCGATATCGCGTATGCGATATCGTGGTCCACTGCCATATCTATAAATAAGAGATGGCACTCCCTTCATTTCCCAATCCTGGCTAGAAGTAG
>MNCI01011521.1:219071-233244 GCA_015680685.1 Gnetum montanum | reverse complement strand
CCCCTTGCAACACTCAGCCTCATTTCTCATCATTCATGTGGGGGAGTTTTTCAAATTTTTCTCTACGACTTGCGAGTGTGACACCTTTGCTTTTCAACCTCTATCTTGCTCGCTGGTACCCTGATTTTAATTCCGTCTAAACCTACTTGAACCCGGAGTGTTCAGCTTAGTCGTGGGGGAGGGGCACCTGTCGAAAAGCACCTAAATTTTTTGGAATTTATCATCACCCAAAGGACATCATCTAGGTTAATTAGCTATAACACTTAGAATAATTGTGCCCAAAAATCATTTAATCCCTAGGTATACCGGGAAATTAAAAATTAGAAACCACCTAAGTAAAACGGACTTATTATTATAATTTTTCAGGCAATATCACACGGAGATAAAATAAATAAATAAATTAAGGCAAGTAGTAAGGTATAACTTAACTTCAAAAATAACCTTACTAACGCTTGGCCCCCGTGTGATTGTAGATGGCCCTAAACATGGACAACAGGAAGGTCCCTCTCAAGGTGGAAGTAAACGATCTGAGAGAGGTGGAAGACAAGATCCTACTAGACAACATGCAGAATAGGAGGAACAATCATTCAGCATTCATCAAGAGAACCCTCCTACCGTATAGTCCAGGCAAGCAGAAGGAGGAGCTACTGCAGTGCCTGCACATGGACAACATCTCATGTTGCCCCAAGATTATGTTCAAGCCATCCATGAAAAGTCCACATTCGCTGTGGTATTGTAGAATTGAACTTTGAATCTTTTGCAGAGTTTGCTCCTCAGGTTGTTAGGGATCACCTTAAAGGATCTCCCTTATGGCCTATCCTCTCTGAAAGCAGTGCCTGGTAGCTAGGAGAGACATACCAATTTTGGAAAAATAGGCAGCAAGGCATCACTATCAATATTTGTGGTGTGATAGTTGATTTCTCCATGCAGGCCATTTTGAAAGTGTTAAACCTTCCGAATACAAGGCCCAAAGTTGCTCAGTTATCCACCCGTTCAGACCCCAATGTGCGATAGGATTGGTTGGAAAGGGCTTATGGTAGAGATAAAACATTTGGTGAGTTGACGACGAAAGAGAGGATTTACTTCAAAATTAGAACATATCACCTCTTCCCTACGAAGGGCTTGAAAAGAATATCAACGTATGCGGCTAGAGGATGTGTAGTTTTGATGGGAAAGGTTAACGCTAACTTGCCCCATCTATATTTAACGGAGATCCTGAGGCAGTTCAAGGAACAGAAGATAGGTAAGATGGTGTTTCCTTTCCCTTATCTTATCAGGAAGCTGTGCCAACGTGCTAGAATTAGAGGATACACCAATGATGTCCTCCAAAAAGCTCAGATTACTTCATATGCTGAATTGCTAAAGTCGCCAGCTCCAAGGAAAAGCACTGGCGAAGAGCTAGGACGAGAACAAGAAGAAGAACAGAAAACTGGGCCAAGAACCCAACCAACCTCTAAGTATGGGTCCTAGCCAACAACAGGAAGCAGGGCCCAGCTTAGGTTAGGATCAGCCACCATCACCGCAAGACTACAAACCGTCGATGAGCCATCTCAGGGCCATCGCTGAGATGGTTAGTTGGGGAAGTCGTGATGATGCAAACCTCTTCTGTGTCATCGATGATGCCATTCAGCCCACTATTTCTTTGGATCGCATGAGGGGTGAAGTATCTATTCACATAGGAGGAGGGGAAAGTAGATGGTCACAACAGATCTTAGAAAACTTTCCAGGTGCAATTAGAGACTGGTGAAGGGGCCACTGTGGTGATCATGCAACACAAGGATGCCTCGGGAGTTGCAGAAGTGGTCACAGACCACATCAAAGAATCCTTCAATGTACCTGTTGTGCCACCAACAGATCTCACAAGAGCACAGGATGCTCAAACTTTGGCTGGAACCTCAATGACTCCTACAAAACATGAGGATGCAAGTAATGACATCCCTGTTTGACATCCCTTAGGATGTTACGGCAATTCAGTCAAACCTCATTTCCATGAAGGGGAAGCTGGTCTCAACAGAAGTGAGGGCAGAGCATGCTAAAGTAGAAGTGCAGAAATTACAAGAGCAGCTCGTAACCCTACAAGCAGCACTGCGGGACCCTTTGCAATTTGTTCCCATAGACCAGCTAGATAATTTTAGAACTAAGCAACTAACCAAGCTAATAGCGGAGAATAAAAAGGTGGCTGATGAAAAAGAGAAGGTTATTTGGGATGCCTCTACATCACAGGCGCAAACTCATGTGCATATCAAGGCACTCAAGGCCTTACAAGAAGAAAAAAAGTAGCTCGTTGCAGACAACCTTTGGTTGACTATTGTGGAAAAGTAAAAGAATGTTCTCGAGGAACATTTCCATCAATTGTGAGAATAATTCATCTAGGTCAATCGAGATGTAAGCCATTTAGCCAGAGAGAATCAAACCCTCTCAATGGAGGAGGTGCACGCCATTCATCAAAAGTCAACTATTGAGATAAGCGCGTGCCAAAATGAGGCTAAATGGCATGAAAAGTTAAAGGAGCACTTCCGCGATCAGGTGGGGATGTACAAATAGATCCTTGAGAAGGAGATCCATATGGACAAGGCCCAGATCAATGTTATCAGTGCTCAACACACTGACTGGCAGGCCATATTGGACACATATGCCTTCGCCCACCAAGCGGAAGTTAAGAGCCAGGACCTGCAGATTTAGGATTTAATAGAATACATGGAGTTGGCAAATCTGAGGTATGCCAACCTTGCCATGTTAATAGTAGGGTGCTCAAGGATAGAGCTCGAATAGCAGGTAGCAACCACCCACATCAAATATGAAGCAGAATTTGCAGAATGCAAGAAGCTGTTGGAGAAACTGAAAGTTGCAAATTCTAAACTTGAGGTGGTGAAAGCTAGCTACCACGGATAGAAAGGTGTCGCAATAGATTTGGCTCGATGGCTAGCAGATTTTCAAGAGTACAAGGATAAAGCCAGAGCCTATGAGGAGGAACGACGGGTATTTGCGGCTTGGTATGTCAAGGCTAATCAAATGTTTCCGCAACTACCCTACCTATGGGAAGTGCTGACTCCATCAAACATTGGAACATTACCATGGATGGCACAAGACCCTCAGACTGAAGAGGAGAAGCCCCAGGCCATACTTCAACGTCATCAAGCCTCAAAACCTGGAGCACAAGACAAAGGGAAAGCACCAATGGAGGAGCCACCGCCACCTAGAACTACATGAGTTCCAATCGTTTTTGTAGATTTAGAACAGTGTTTGTGTGGTATCCTAATTTTTTTTTCATTCCACACTGCGGAATAATCCCAATTTCAATGTTCAATAATCCCATACCTATCCACTGTGTAATCACTGTAACTCGAGGATGAATTTTCATTCAGTTGTGGGGGTATGATGAGTCGTCATTTGGGTGACCATGATATCATGTACGCGATATCACGGCTTGTCTCCTCATCTATAAATAAGAGGTAGACAGAGCAGTTAGAAAGTAAGTTAGTTTTGATTTTAGTTTTCATTTTTTCTCTCTCAACCCTTTTTCTCTCTATGCATGCCCGTAGTGTGGTGATTGTAATTGTACGACATCCTTTATTCGAGCGTGACGTACTTGGACACGCACATGAACAGAAATAAAGATCGAGATTACTTCATCATTGCAGCATTCACTTAGCTTAATCATTTATTTAATTGTTATTTACTGCTTTCCTAGTTGATCTCTTCTCACCCTTATCTCATGTTAAAATGCAGAATGAGTACGACTTGATTACGAGCATTTAAGTGTGACTACTTGGTAACCCAGTAGCATACCTAGGATCTGTGCTTGGTAATCCCAGTGGTAGTCATGCACGAAGTCCAATATGTGTATGGATAATCAAGGAATGGATGCTCATAGCACTTAGGCTAGTTTAGATTCTCTCACACACTCTCTCCTAGATTAGTTAATATTACTTTCCATTGCCTTCTGGAGTAACGTTAGATTAGAAACCAGATCATACACCTCACTTTGGACTAAACCATATGTGACAAAGCTAATATTAGTCTAGGTGGGAAGACAACGAACTGCGACCTAAGGCTAACTATCTAGATGCCACAGCTAGTCCATCTACGGAGTTCGACTGGATCACGCATGTAATGCTCGTATTCGTATGGTTGAGTGTAGGGGTACCTTGCCACTCATCACATGGAGACAAACTTGTATAGTAGCATTCTCACCTATTTCCTTACACAACAAACACCACAAGGGTTTAACACTAAAAAGAAACAACAGTTTCTTCACCGAGCCAAGTATTCTATGGAAATCAATGGACAACTTTACAAAGTATGTTTTTTTGCCTTAGTTCGATGGTGTGTTTCTAGTGTAGATCAACTGCGAGTTCTCCAAGACGCTCATGAGGGTCCTTGTAGGGGTCATTATGCTAGGAGAAGAATAGCCATTAATATCTTGCTTGCAAGATATTATTGGCCTACATTGTTTTGGGATGGCCATCATTTCATCCAATCTTGTGAGCACTACGAATGTGATGGGGGAATGACTGCTAGAATGGAGGGTCTGCAACAATGGATTCAACCTTTAGAACCCTTCAACATATGGGAAATGATTTTATGGGGCCCATTACACCAATTTCCAATGGAAAAGCTTACATTATTGCTACTGTTGATTACCTTACAAAATGGGCCAAAGTAATTATTGTTAAGGATTGTATATCATCTACAGCTGCACGATTTGTTCAATAAAAAATCGTAAACAGGTTTGGTGTGCCTCGTGCACTTATTTCAGACAATGGTACACACTTCACAGGTGCGACTTTTTAAAAATTAATGCAACGCTTAGGGGTTGAGCACAAACTGACTACACCATATCACCCCTAAGCAAATGGTCAAGCTGGATTCACCAATAGGGAGATTACAAAGATATTGACAAGAACCATTAGCAAGTTTAGGCGAGAGTAGAGTACTAAACTGAACGATGCTCTTTAGGCATACCGCTTCACATGGAAACTCCCTATAGGCTACTCTCCCTATGAGTTAGTGTACAGTAAATTACCAATGCTTCCCATTCAAACTAAGCTCCGTACACTATCCATGGCATGTAACCTCAACCTTGACCTCAATCTAGCACAAAAAAAATAGTTGATGATCCTTAACCTACTAGATGAGAACCGATTGGCTGCCCCATCATCTAACGAATTGCACAAGGCCTTCAATAAACAACATCATGACCTGAGAGTTAGAAAAGTTAAATGTTAACTTGGAGATAAGGTTCTCTACCAGAATCCCACACATGTGCCACAAAGTACCAAATTTCAAACACTATGGAAAGGACCTTATGTCATTCATGCAACTTTTTCTTTAAGGGCCATGATGATATGCAAACATGAGAGCTCGAATAAAAAATTGTTGATCAATGTTCAACAAATCAAACCATTCCATGAGCTTAGAATAGCTAGTACTCATACTACCTTGGTGGACAACCTTGCTCACTATTTTAGATCTCCTCCTTCCAACTCAGCCATGGGGGAGATGGCCACCTATGCCAACCATTCTAGGCCCTCAACCTTTTTTTTATTTTTTTTGTTTTACACATTTCTTCAGTCTTTCTTATTTTTGTTTTACACCATCATTCACATTTTTACTATTTCTTTGTTTGGTTGATTTATTTCCATTTGTCATATAGTAAGTGCTTCTGATGGTGGATTGAACTATATACTCTTGATTACTAATGTTTGGTTTTTACCTTTGAATTATGATGCTGATATTATGATATGGTTATTTTGATTAAATAGGCAATGAGTCCATGTCGTCCATTCATCCATTCAACTCTATGGTTTCCCTTGGCTTGGAACTGTATAGTCCCTTTTTTCTAATTAAATTCTTAATGAATTAGTGGCTTGGTATTTTTCAAACTAAAGGAAGGACTCAATGGTTGAAAAGGATGTGACTTCAATGGGGTTCGATGTATTTGAGCTGGCCATTCTCTTGGGTCCTTGGATGCTTTTTCTTGGGTTTTCCACCATTCTGCCATTGATCAAATATTAGAAAGTTAAGTGAATAAAAATAAGTCTTTGCATGGTGTGGTTCTCACGTAAAAAAAAAGAAGAAAGAGAAAAGTGGAAATTCAAAGCACACCCCTTAGACATAATAAAGAAATATGGGCTACAAGCATTTTTTATGGCACTAGATAGACATGTTACCCATGCTTGAAGGCTCCCTCTAACTAAGGTCCTTTCTCGCTTCCTGCTTCTCCATCTCACTCTCCTTGGTATGGTGGTGACTCTTTGTGAAGGCATTCTTGTTACTTCAAGAGGATGGATTGGCCAAGTGTATTGATGCGAGGTCACTGAGTGTGGTTGGTTTGAGTCCGGATTTGGAATGAGTTCTACTTAGTCACATTAACCATGACATACACAAGGGACTTTACACTACTTTGCTCTTAGGATTCCATTCCATTTCTACTCTCCATCTTTCTTTCCATTTTCCACCTCATTGTCGATTTTATTATTAGTCCATTTCTTGGTTGATGCATTTTTTTTCCTTGGTAAATTCTTGTGGGTAATTTTTTTAACTCTTGCTTCCAAATGACATTCTTAGAGCCTATAGACTCTTTGGTTTGTGGGTTTGTTAGGGCATAAAGGGCATGAGCCTGCTTTGGGGAGGACCCACTAGCATTCCTTTTTGGTGCAATTGTTAAGTTCTTTTTCCTTAAACATTCTCTACAATCAACCATTTCTCATTTCATCCCCATCTTTGACATTCACTTTATTGGCGTTGCCGTTGTTATTTTTTTTCCATCTTTCTTGTTCCTTATATTTTTCCATGTTATTGCTACCAGAGGTTCGCTCTTAGTCATGGGGGCCCTAGCACAAATTTTTCAATTTCTCCATTCTACTACTTGCCTAACCCCTCCACCTTGGGTAGTTATCAGTAATAAACCTCTAACCTAGTTTTTGCCATAACCACAACCCAGCCAATGTGCTTTATATCGAGGCAAGGTATCAATTGCATTGTAGCTTACTTATCCTTGCTCATTCGTGACTGTGTTGTGTGTGTAGATGGTGATTACATGAACTATGGACTGGAATAGGAGGAAGAACTTGGGATGGACTGGAGCTGGAACATTTATGCCAGGAACAAGTTTGGTTGCATGGCTATGGATAAACAATGGAGAGCACAATCTCGACATTGGCAAAAACATGCCTTATTTTCTTTTCTCCCTCTTTCTCTTCAAGCTGTCAAATGAAGGTTTGGATGTCATCTATGTATAGTGTTCACCACAAAGGGTGTGAACACCAATGTTGTAATATGTTTGTCAATCCGTTCATTGGGCACTTTGAGTCTGTTATTCCCTATCGCTGTGAATTTTCATTTAGTCAATAATCCCATACCTTCCCAATATTTTGTAAGGAACTCAAGGATGAGTTTTCATTTAGTTATGGGGGCATGATGAGCCACGATATCACATACACGATATTGTGGCCTTCTAGGCGATATCATGTACGTAATATTGTGGCCTTCCATGCGATATCATGTACGCGATATTGCAGCTTCCCTCATTGCCTATAAATAAGAGGCAGGCACACTTGGTTTGATAGTTAGTCTTAGCCCCTTACCAAAACTCTTGCCTTTTCTCCCTCTCAAAGTTAGAATTATTTCTGCGTCCCTGTAGTAGGAGTCATAAAGTAAATGGATCTTTATTCAAGCATTGTGTACCTGAGCATACCTTGTGTACAACAATAAAGATGAACTTTGTGATAAACCTTGAAGCATTCAGAATAGATTAATTAATGTTAATTACTGTTACTTAATGCTTTCCTTAGTTAGTTAATGATTCTCTCTCACCCTACAACTCTCCTAAGTAAGCACACATAGTACGATCACTTAAAGCATGCATGTAACATTTGGTAACCTAGTAACAATTAGCATTTGGTAATCCCAGTAGTATTGCACTAGTTCAGGATGTGTACGGCAAGTGAGAACGGATACTGGTGTTAGGATCTGTTAGAGCCTAGTTAATAAGTAGTCAAATTAAATTAGTTACTTATCTCTCTCCTCTCTTATTAGCAGCTAGACATAAAAACACAAAAAAGTATAAAAATCATATGCCTCAAGTTTACTGAACCATACAATCGTGACATACAAGTAAGCTTGGGAAGACAACGATTGATCAACCCATTCTTGTTCCACAAAGGCACATAAGCACTTAGTCCTTGGAATTCAATGAGATCATGTGTGGATGCTCGTATTCGTATGGTTGAGCGTAGGGATACCTCACCGCTCATCAACATGTATGTCTCGAGGAAGATAGTGGTCTTTATTGGCATACGCCCTTTGTGGCTAGTTGTCCCTATGTCAAAGTTAGTAACTTTATGTTTTTTAATATCCCCTTTGGTTGGACATCATTCGCAAGGATGCATGGGTCATCAAACCTTTTTATTTGTATGGTCTGGCTACTTTCCCCCTAGCTCTGATGATGTAAATTTTTACTTTAGTGAATCTCATCAATATAATTGGCTAATTTTTCTTGCTCTAAAAAAATATTTTATCCTCAAACTATTTAATCAAATTAGAACTTTATAACTCATCATTGTTTCCAAGAATTGAACCCATAACTTAGAGCTTCTAAATCAAGAGTCTTACCACTAGGTTAACACCTCATTATTATTGTATTAGGTAGGCATCCAACCATAGAAAATCATCATCAAATATTTTGACTACCTTTAGGTGAGTCCATATTAATGGTATAAAGGCATTATGACAATTATATAGCAAATTACAATTTGGAAGACACATTGTTTCCATCACTCCAACTTATATATAGCTTGACTTTAAACCACAACATGACTAACATACTTTGTATGAATAAGTACAAAAGTGAAATATGATATGCACAAGATTTACAATGCATGGTTTTAGTGTGCATAATGGTACATCATAAAGGAATATAACAATGCCTCAAGTGTGACTTGAACTAGCAACCTTTTGCATGAAAATCCTTATTAGTTAATGAGCTAATCACTTGAGCTACCTTTCATTAGCATAATTAAAAATGAGGTGTTAGTCTAGTGGTAAGATACTTGATTTAGAATTTCTAAGTTGCAGGTTCAATTTTGGTGGTCTATGTTGAATTATATAAAGTTCTAATTGGGCTATTTATTTTGGGGTGTACCTATGTTTAACTTATTTTGGGTTCCAACACCCCCCTTTCATTGACACAACCCCTATTAATTTGGCATATGCAAACTTGATGCATATAGTTAACAAAATGATCTGAGAAAAACTTGGGTAATAACATAACAATTCTTTAAATAGAACTTGAACATAGAATTTGTTATACACAATAACACGCTTATGATTTAAACTCCTCATCATCAACATAATCCTATTTTGTACACATGAGTAGACATCCCTAGAATTGGAAAGATTATCTTTTCCATGTTGTTTTTGTTGTTTTCTTCTAAATATTAAACATTTGATGTACTCTAAATGTTTTCATTTTTCTTTTTCTATTAAGCTTATAATCAAATGTTATTTTTGGGGTCTATTAGCTCCTTTCTTGTAGCAACAACCCCTTATTCTTGCCTTATCACAACAAAGAGGATAAGCTAAAATCCATGGTTTAAACTATGCTCTTCTTCTTTTATTCATTGCATAAGATGTTGATTTGTTATATTTTTTAAATTCTCAACTAGATGTTTGATGAGTGGTGAGGTACCCCTACACTCAACCATATGAATACGAGCGTTCTCATGCGCGATCTGGTCGAACTCCGCAGACGGACTAGTTGTGGCACCTAGACAGTTATTCTTAGGTCGCAGTTTGCTATCTTCCCACCTGGACTAGTATTATATTTGTCACGTATGGTTNAGGTATGCCACTGAGATACCAAGTAGTCACACTTAAATGCTTGTAATCAAGTCGTACTCATTTCACGTTACTAGGAGATAAGGGTGAGAGAGACTAATTAGGAAAGCAGTAAATAAAAATTAAATAAATAAATAACAAAGTGAATGCTGCAATGATGAAGTAATCTCAATCTTTATTTTCAGTCATGTGCGTGTCCAAGTACATCACACTCGAATAAAGGATGCCATACAATTACATTCACCTCACTGTGGGTAGACATTGGGAAAATAATTTATCTCTGGAGGGATCAAACTGCCAGAGCTTCACTACTCCTATTCTCTATTTTTTAAAATGAGGGAGAGTCATCTCTTATTTATAGAATTAGCAGCAGGAAGGACATGATATCGCATATGATACATCACGTACGCGATATCGTAGCCCATGCGATATCATGGCTATGATATCCCGACTGTGATATCACAACCACTGGGATATCATGGCTGTGATATCACAGTAGTGATATCACAGCCAACAAATTCATGACTCATCATACCCCCATGACTGAATGAAAACTCGTCCTCGAGTTATAGAGAGAACAAGCTCCATTGATTACACAGTGGATAGGTATGGGATTATTAACTGACTAGAATGGAATCATGCCGCAGTGTGGAGTCAGAACAAAATTGAGACACAACACAAAAGAAAATCCTATGATTACAAAATTTCTGGAACTCATGTAGTTCCTGGTGGTGGTGGCTCCTCCATAGGTGTCTTTCCCTTTTCTTGTGCTCTAGGTCTTAGGATTTGATAGCGTTGAAGTATGGCTTGGAGTTTCTCCTCTTGTAAGGCCTTGAGTGCCTTGGCATGCGCGTAAGTTTGCACTTGTGCCATAGAGGCATCCTAGTCAGCATTCTCTTTTTCTTTCACCACCCTTGTATTCTCTGTCAATAGTTTATTAAGTTGCTCGGTTCTAAAAGTGTCCAGCTGGTTCTGAGCAACCTTTGGCCCTGTATTCGGAAGGTTTAATACTTTCAAAATGGCTTGATCAGAGGAATCAATAGTCACACCACAAATGTTAACCATGGTGCCTTCTTCTTTGTTGTGCCAAAATTGGTACATTTCCCCTAAGTACCTGGCATCACTTATAGAGAGGGTAGGCCTTGATTGTACAGCAGCAGGGTCTTCTTGGTGAATACTAAATGATTGTTCCTCCTGCTCTGCATGTGGTTCAGTAGGAACTTGTCCTTCACCTCTCCTAGGTTGTTTGATCGCACCTTGAGCGGGACCTTCCTATTGTTCGCGTTTCGGGGCCATCTGCAATCACACGGGACCAATCGTTAGTGAGGTTGTTACCAAAGTTAGGTTATACCTTACTGCTTGCCTTAATAGATTTACTTTATTTCCGTGTGATGTTACATATTGGAAGAACATGTCCCCGAAAGATTATAGTGTTGAGTCCTCTTTGCTTAGGTGGTTTCCAAATTTAATTTTCTGGTATAGCAAAGGGGATGAAAATTTTTTTTTGGGCACAATTATTTTAAGTGTTACAACTAATTACCCTTAAATATGTCCTTCGAGTGATGATGAATTTCAAAAACATTTATGCGCTATTCAACATGTGCCCCTCCCCCACAACTAAGCTGAACACTCTAGGGTCACATAGGTTCAAATGAAATGAAAATCGGAGTACCAGCGAGCGAGTTATGGATATGAAAGCAAGGGACGCACAATTGCGAGTCGTAGATGATGTTGATTAGCACATGGGGGTCATGTATATATAGTTTCATTGAAGTTAGGGAACTTAGAGAATGTACTAAATTTTTAATATTTCTTTAAAATTAAATGATGTAAAATAAGGACATCTGGACAATTTTTAAAGGGTTCCAGGGTAATTCAACTAGTTCTGAAGGCACGGAAATTATGATGGTGTGGAATTTATCAATAAGGATCTCGGATGGTAGAGAAAAAGGCTATGTGATGATTCATAGGAACGTTGAATTAGAGGGATAGTAATAAGGGAAGGAATATCATGAACAATACACTGAGAATAGTAAATGGTGTGTTTGAGTTGTGTTATAAGTGAAAATTACAAAAGATTACACAAGTGGGTCCTCCCCAAAATAGGTTCCAACCTATAATGCCCTTGTGTAACCACACTTAAAGTGTCTNTGAGATGAGACGAAGTATAGAAGAGATCGTAGAGATTGGGACATGAGGTAACTGACACAGGGCACAATGAATCCTGCGTGAAGAGCATGATTAAGGTGTCATGACCCCATCGTTCCAAGATCAGGACCAAGTCCATCCTTCTAGTCAGTGACATCGCATTGTTTCATCCCATGATGAGCAACTATGAGAGTACCATAACAACAAGGCGTACGATCACTTGACGTTTTATGCAAGGGAGGAGTGATTTTTGTTTTGTGGCACTTTTTTTTTTCACTTTACTGAAACCAGAGAAGCCTCCAACCTTCAGGTATGGGTGCATGTCTTTCCAGTGGGACCCCCTAGAACAACATTTGATTTTGAGTGCCCTTTTGATTACTCTTACTCCCAATTTTTGTTAGATCTACAAGGATCTTAGTACAATCATGTTACATGAAAATCCCACAGATGTCACCAAAGAGAATCCATAAGTCCCCTTGATGTCACACCCTAATCATTCCCTCTTGGTCCATTCTTCTTCATTCTGGGTATAATGAACAGAAAATTAATTTTAAGTTTTAAAAATGTCAAGAATATCACTGTACCCCTGAATAGTCCCTCTTATTTATAGAGTGGATGAGTGGGTGTAATGGGCTCACTGTTCCAAATAATTGATCACTCAAGACTTAATAACATAGAACACACCTCAACCAACGATCCACATGAGTGTTTTATTCATAGACGAGATTACTTAAAAAAATGTAAAAAGACAAAAACACAAAAAGATAAAAGGATAAAACAAAAAGTTGAAAAATGACAAACTGGAAAACAAAAAGTTCTAAAATCAAAGAAAAATAAAAATGGTTATTAATCTTACTTGTTATTAGAATGGGGGATATCCCCCATAACTAAACGGTTGAGCATGGCAAGGATTAATAAATGAAAGATAAGGATCCTTGCATGTTGGAAGTATTGGGGCCCAATCATACTTACCCCATTGGGTTTCACACACTTGATTATAATGAGCATAGTGGGGCAATTTATACGATGTAATTCCCGGATAGCGAGTTGACCCACTATGATTTTTAGGACTGTTAGATGGTATGCAAGGATTGAGATGATGCCTCCCATGGTTATGTTCATTGGGCCGTATGGTTGTTGGAGTGTTAATTGATGACCCTGATGAAGTTACATGAGGCGTTAGATTCGAAGATGAGGGTGCACCACAGGGTTGGACTTGTGCTGAATTAGAGGATGCAGTGGCCTCTGAATTATGTTGTCCCTTCTTACGGCCGTGTTTAAAGAAGGGGCACTTTGGATGTTGAGGAGGCCTCTCATTGTTGTTGGTAGTAGCAGCACAAGTGTTATTCATGGGTTGTCATTGTGGTGTAGGTACCTTAGGAATAGCTTGTGGCATTGTAGAAGGAGGGAAAGGATGAGAATGTTGAAAGTTAGGAGGAGTATAAGATGCACAAGTTGGTGTTTGTGTTGGAGGTATGCGTTGATAGTATTGTGGTGAGATAAAAGTGCAGTGGCCCAGTTGGAGAAACAGGATGTTGAACTTGATAAACGTTTGGATTTGGATAATATGAAGGGTGCCTCCAGTCTAAGGGTGGTCTCCCCCACAACTGGGATTGTTGCCACTGTGATTGAACATAGTATCTCTGTATGAACTCTGGATGTAACGTGTTTCCCCAATGCTCATGTAAATGTGACAATATTGAGCATTGGCCCTTGGGGTGATCGTACAGGCATATCTTGCATTCATACATATGATTGGCAGTTCAGCTCTTATTTTCTTTATCCCTTTTTTTCGAATGTCTAATGTTTTGTCCTGCTTCTTGGGTTGTCAAAACTCTATCTCCAATAATGTTGATAACTTCTCCACACTTTTGATACATCCATTCCAACATCTTATTTATCTTTGCCTCGGCTTCTTCTAACAATTGTTGTATTGGCAAAGATGATGTCTCCATCTTGAGATTGGTTGATTTCTCCTTTGTATGATCATGGACCTTTGTTAAGTTGAGAGTTTGGTCCCGTTGATGTTTTTCAACACTCTCCTATCGAGCCATTTCTCCTTCTTCTTTTGCTACCCGCTTAACAAGCTCTTGGATTTGATGGGTTCGTAGTTCGTATAGTTGACCTTGGGCATACATTCCTAGGGTCTCTCTTGTTTCATTATGTAGCCCATCAATGATATGGT
>MNCI01011521.1:157698-218557 GCA_015680685.1 Gnetum montanum | reverse complement strand
GTCCTCGGCAACGATGCCTATGATGAGTGGTGAGGTACCCCTACACTCAACCATACGAATACGAGCATTCTCACGCGCGATTCGGTCGAACTCTGCAAACGGACTAGTTGTGGCACCTAGATAGTTATCCTTAGGTCGCAGTTCGTTGTCTTCCCACCTGGACTAGTATTATATTTGTTACGTATGGTTTAGTCCAGAGTGAGGTGTATGATGTGTTCCTAATCTAACGCTACTTCTGAAGGCAGTGGAAAATAAGATTAACTAAGTTAAGCTAGGAGGGAAAGGGTAAGAGAATCTAATCTAGCCTAAGTGCGATGAGCATCTGTTCCTTGATCATCCATACACATCTTGGACTTCGTGCACGACTACCATTGAGATTACCAAGCCCAGATCCTAGGTACGCCACTGGGATACCAAGTAGTTACACTTAAATGCTCGTAATCAAGTCGTACTCATTCTGCGTTACTAGGAGATAAGGGTGAGAGAGACTAATTAGGAAAGCAGTAAATAACAATTAAATAAATAAATAATAAAGTGAATGCTGCAATGATGAAGTAATCTCGATCTTTATTTCCGATCATGTGCGTGTCCAACTACGTTACACTCGAATAAAGGATGCCGTACAATTACATTCACCACACTGCGGACAAACATTGGGAAAATAATCTATCTCTAGAGGGATCAAACTGCCAGAGCTTCACTACTCCTATTCTCTATTTTTTGAAATGAGGGAGAGTCGTCTCTTATTTATAGAACTGGCGGCGAGAAGGACGCGATATCACGTACGCGATATTGCGACGGTACACGATATCGTAGCCCATGCGATATCATGGCTGTGATATCCTGACTGTGATATCACAACCACTAGGATATCACGACTGTGATATCACGGTAGTCATATCACAGCCAGCAAATTCATGACTCATCAATGTTGATGCATAACAATTAGGTGTTAGCCTAGCAGTAAAGCTCCAAGTTATTGGTTCAATATTGGTAGGCAATGCTGAGTTATAAAGTTCTAAGTAAATTATATTACAATTCTTTTGGGCTTCTAACACTCCCATAAATTTTCACCTAGAATTTTATATCTTTGTTTCTTATATACATTCAAAATACAATGAAAGTATTATACCATATCATCTTTTCAATGAACTACATATCTTTAATTAAATATTTTCAACTATAATTTATTCTATGTAAAAGTATAAAGGGTGTTGAAACCCAAAATAATTGTAATTTAGGCAGAACACAGATTATTCTGAACTGTATACTACAACATAGGGCAGTATAGCATAATGCCAAAATCAAATAATCAACAATCAACTATTCGCGTGAAGTGATTTTTAAGGAATATGCCTTTCCCAGGAATGGGATCTTCTAGATCATCTCTCTTCCGTCAACATTAGCAAAGTAGTTCCTATCGGCTTCATTTTTTAATGTTGACTTGACTATTTAAACTTAAAATTTCTCCAAAATTTCAAATTGTCCAAATGTCCACAGGTTGTGCTTAAGACTATTTTACACAGGTGTGCTGGAAAATACGTACACATAAGAAAATGTGGGTTTTTTTTTTGTTAAATACGTACAAGGATAAGAAGATGTGGGTTTTTTTTTGTTAAAGTGAGCTCGAGCAACCGTGCTATTTTTTCTACACGGCCAATGAACTGTCCCAAAATCCTACAAAAACAAATCCTATCCAAAACAGCAAACCTTCAAAAATATGTTACACAATAATGGCAGGACAACCAGACGATACTGTAATATTCTGTAGAAAGGTTGTTGGGTATTGGCAATTAGAAAAGCTGCAACCGAAAGGTGAATAAACCTAATACATTAAAAAAATTCGATGACCCAATAACTCAACATCCAGAAAATCATATGACAGCCGAATTCCCATTTCCATTTCCATGCACTGTTAAACGGACAGGAATCAACGCAACGAAATTTTCGTGTACATGAATACTTAGTATAAACATGCACCTGGAATCCCATCCATGGACACATTGTTTTATTGGACACTTTTTTCAAGGAAACCCAATACATTGTTCCAGTGGTTTTGCCACTGGTTTTTGTGTCAATCAAATCCCGGTTTGCCGAAGAAAGCATCTAGGCAGTTGTTTCGCCTCCCTGCATTCGTATTAAAGGAAAAGGGTGCACTGTCTTTTTAATGAATATTTTCGAGTAAAGAGCACTGTACCGTGCACTTTCCCAGCTGGTTCAAAAAATGAAGTCATTTGGCATGGACTACATGATGTTTTTGACTAATTATGTCAGTGCTTCCAACTCAAAGTTTGAAAGTTTGGAATCTTGTTTCCAGAAACTGCAACATGTCCATACTCCTGCGGTTTTGGGTTCCCTGATTTGGGATCGTTTCGTACCGAGACGCCAGGAAAAACAAGAGTTCTTCGCTTGGGCACTTGGCGCAATCAATAATCTCCCGTCATTACTGCCCTGCCGGTCTCGTCAGTTGTGTATTTATAGTTGGGTTTTTCCGGATTGCTTGGTGTGGGATTTTGATCGTCTGGTTTTCGCTTACTCTTGTGCGCTTGTAGCCTGATCTTCATCCGGTTTTGGGTCGTGTTTTGCTCGAGAGATCAAAGAGGGATTCTGAGAAGCAGGAATCATGCAAGGAACTCGTCTACTTCTCGAGGAGCCCATCAGGATGGTCTCCATTCTTGAGCCTTCTAAAACTGTAGGTGATCTTTGCTTCATTATTTGGGAAAAGTCTGTGAAGTTTTATTTTTCTTGGTGTTTTGGTTTCATGCATTTGCAAGGGATCACGGTTGGAACAGAAGAAAGATCATGGATCCAAGGAAGGAAGACTTGTGGGTTCTTGTTCTAGAATGTGTTGGTTCGGTGAAAAACCTGTGATGGTTTGTGATGCTTGAAATTCTTCCCAGAAATTCAGCGACATTTTCAACTTCTGTGTCAGATCCTTAATCTCTTAATTAGTATATGCGGTTTTTTAAAATAAGAATTTAGTCTTGAATGAACAGAACATCGCTGTACAACTAAGAGCGTTCTCATAGGCAGGCCAAAATAGTTTGTATTGCTGTCCGTTTAGTTAATGGTTTTCCTTTTTCTTTAACTGTTTTGTCATTTAATGTTTTTAAGTCCTTTACATGCCTTTATATAAGTTGTGATTCATGGATCTTACCCATTTTGTTGAGACAGGGGTAAGATCGTGATGAAGAATTACCTTTGTTTTATAAAGAACATGGCTGATGTCACTACAAGTCTTATGATTAATTGTGAATGTAGGGGTTAAAAGAGAAGGAAACTGTTACAGATGATTATGCAATTTTGTATCTATAGTTTAGAAATGAGCATGCAAAGGAATTTTCTAATCCAAGTTACAAGAGAGTAGCTAAAAGAAACGACATGACTACTGATTTGGCCTTCAATCATTAGGGGTACGATAACAAATAGATAAGGATCTAGTTCTTAATAAAAGTGAATGAAGAAAGAGATCTCATGTATCCGACTTTATTTTATTAGATAACGCTAGGATGATGGATGATCATTAAAGCTATGATGAAGATGATGATGATTTTTTCAATACCCCAATGGATCGAATAAGCCTCTGATTACATTTATACAGTTTTGACTGGATTTTCCTACAACATGGCTTATCTCTGAATATGCTGTTATGTTTATGTTTGTGCAGAATATCCTTCCTGCCATGACAAAGATCATTGGCACTATTGGTCCAAGGTCACGTTCTATTGAGGTTCTGGAACGATGCCTCAAGGCCGGAATGTCTAGTGAGTGTTCACTTCATTGTGATTTGCAGGCATGCTGTGTTGTCCGTGCTTAATTTTGATGGGTATTTTAAACTGATAAAGGCACACATGGACATGATTTTTTATATTTTATTTTACATTTTGTTTTTTCAAATTCCTTTTGTAGTTGCCCGTTTTGATTTCTCTTCTGGGGACGACGATTATCATCAAGAAAGCATTGAAAATCTGAGGATAGCCTCAAAGCAACAGAAGAGGCTTTGTGCTGTAAGTTACTTTTCATTGAGATAAATTTCATCAAAAGTAAAAATTCAGAGACATAAACCCTTCTTATTAATCTATCCTTAAAGATTGATGCCATTATTGAAATGGATATTTTCATTGGGTTCTTTTCACCCTATGCCGTTTGCTTTCCAAATCTAAGTTCAGATTTTGTTGACAGAGTGTTCCTTATAATATGCTTATGTTTTGTCAGGTTCTGCTAGATACAATTGGTCCAGAGTTGCAGGCTTTTAACAAATCCGAGAAGCCTATTCAACTTAAGGTGGATGGAACAATTGTTTTAACCCCGGAACAGAGTGTAGAAGCTTCATGTGATATTCTTCCAATAAACTATAAAGGCCTTGCTGAGGTATCTTGATGTGTATTAGTGAATGAAAGCCTGCTTGTTAAACTTCACAGTTTTTAAGAAGCTGTTATTTGTGTTTCTGTCATGATATTTGTGAATAATTACTTATGCATGGTTATTTCCAAAAAAAGAATAAAAAAAGCTTTCATATAACATCTAACATTAGAATGTAATTCCAAATCATTACACCTATGGTGCTGCAGCTCAACTATAACTGATTGGTTTGTCAAGGAACATGATGCAGAATGCGAACTTTACTTCTGACATAGGCTTGAATTACATGTATTAGGGTTTACCTTAACAACCCAACCCCCAAATCAATAAGTTTGAATATCTAGGACGCAGACCAACATTTCCTTATATCTTTTTAGATTCATCTTTGCATTGTTATAGGTGCACTAATGAGTTGTTTGATACTATATGCGCAGGATGTTAAGAAAGGGCATACTATTTTTGTTGCTCAGTATCTCTTCACAGGCAGTGAGACATCTTCTGTTTGGCTGGAGGTTCGTTGAATCGAATTGTTCAATATTTTCTTATTGTTTCTTGTGCCGAAAAGTCAAAAACTTTTTAAATGATTCTCAGGTTATAGATATTAAAGGCTCTGATGTAGTCTGCACAGTTAAAAATGATGCTGTTCTCCCCGGTCCTTTGCTTACAATGCATGTCTGTGATGTTTCTATACGTTTGCCTACTCTAAGCGACAATGACAAGAAGGTAAGAGAATAATTAGTTGTATGATTTATTTTTTGTTGTATTTCATAATTTTATTTTTCCTATAGGGGTTCACTGATTTCAACTCACATAGGTTATTGCAACATGGGGAGCTCGCAACAACATTGACTTCCTTTCTTTGTCATTCGCACGAACTGCTGAAGATATTAGAGAGGTAATGGAAAAAGACCACGAGTGTTTGACAGAGTTCCATTAATATGGTCCATTTTCAAAATTTGAAATGCATTTGGACGTTTTTTTGGGGTACTTCAGCAGACTGATTGGGTAGATTTGAGGAATGTAATTGCATACCAATTTTTTTGCATTCATTTAAAACTTTGAATGATTTGCTTGCAGAATAGTCAAATAGAATTCAATGATACTGATTTACTTAAAAGCATTCTTTCTTTGTAATATGCAGGCCCGTGCATATCTTGCTGGCCTTGGTTGCCTTAGCCAGACTCAGATATTTGCAAAGATTGAAACTGTAGAGGTATGCTATGTTATTGAAACTCCTTTATCTTTGTATAACATCTAAAAGTAGCAATGCTAACGTTTTTCTCACTTCATTAAAGGGCTTACAAAACTTTGATCGGATATTGGAAGCAGCAGATGGTGTTATACTTTCTCGAGGGAATTTAGGAATAGATGTACCCCCAGAAAAGGTGTGCTGTTCAATATACTTTTTGGAATGCTAAATGCATCTAAATGTTTAACAAAAATGTTGATGGCAACTAATATCATTACAGAACATCTACATTAAAAATTTTCTAATTTTTGTGAGGTCTTAACCGTTAAAATTTGATTTTTTGCTTGCCCTAAAACCTGTGAAAGGTTTTACCTTACAAGTTAGAATATTTGTCATAAAAAAGTTTTAAAAAACTGAATCCGGTTTCAAGAAACTTATTTATGCTTTTCAGTTGTTGAATTTTGATTTATATGGTAGAAGGTCTAAGGCATTACAAAGTGTAAACTGTTACTGTTTGTTGCAGATGTTCTTGTTTCAAAAAGCTGTTCTACACAAGTGCAACATAGCTGGAAAGCCTTGTGTTATTACCCGTGTTGTTGACAGTATGACAGGTAATCTAAGGCCAACACGTGCGGAAGCAACTGATGTTGCAAATGCAGTTTTGGACGGTGAGTTAATATGGTATTCTTTCTGTAAGAGATTCTTGTATACAGTTTTTATGTTTACTAGATCACTGCCAATTCCTATAAGGGAGTTCATGGCACTGTTTCCAGGTTCCTAACATGCAGTCTCAATTATTTCAGGTTGTGATGCTATAATGATAGGTGCTGAGACATACCGTGGGTTATATCCCTGTGAAACCATTGCAACAGTGGGAAGAATTTGTGCAGAAGTGTGTTCCTTTTCCCTTTAGCGCACAGTTTTCTTTCCATCAAAATAACTGCCAAAACATTTTCTCTACACTTCTAAAACTATAACTCAAAAGTGTTATCCCATTTCTGCATGCATTTTTTGAGTGTGATGGTTTTTGTATAATGTGTAGGCAGAAAAAGTGTCCAATCATGCTGTATATTTTAAGAGGACTCTCAAGCTTGCAGAGGAAGATTTGGATCATTTGGAATCCATTGCAAGCACTGCTGTAAGTACACATGTCCATTATGATATCCGCCTCAGTCGCATCACATTGCTAATTACAGCTTTCTAATTTTTTTTCTTACTCAAAAAAAGAGCTTCAAATATGATGAGATTGATATTTGCATTTCCAGGTAAGCTCAGCGGTCAAGGTGAATGCCTCTGTAATAGTTGTATTTACAGCATCAGGGCGAACAGCTAGGCGAGTGTTTTTGTAATACATAATTTTATGTATTTTTTTAAGTTTATGTATAGGCAAGATTTAAATAGGATCACCCTTAAATTTTGGGTGGTTCTTTTTCTTTACCAAATTTGAAAGAACTACATTTGCGAACAAACCCTACCAAATTTTATTATCAATCTTGTTCCACTAATCCATGTCAGGTAGCTGCCATATCTTGGGAAAATTTTGGCATTCCCTTTTTGCCGTCTTTATGGTTGAATGAAACGTCCAAAAAGAACGTTATCCTCTTACCAAGTTTTGATTTTTTCTCAGGCTGATAGCAAAATACAGGCCAACAATGCCAGTGCTTTCTGTGGTGGTACCCAGGCTGACCACGAACCAGTTGAATTGGACCTTCTCTGGTGCTTTTCAAGTACGTTTTTAAAGATATAATTTACTTCTTTTTCATTGTTTTAGAATGATAACAACAAACTTAATTTTATGTTTCCCTTTAATTTGCAGGCTCGTCAAGCCCTTATTATCAGGGGAGTCTTTCCAATGCTTGCAGATCCTCGACATGCAGTAAGTTTTCCTGTATAACTAAATCCGCAGTTGGAGCATTAACCGAGTTGACTTTCTAGAGTGTTTAATCTTAAAATTTTTTATGACTGCAGGCTGAAGGTTACAAGGATTCTGAAGAGTCGGTTCTACAAATGGCATTGGATCATGGTAAAGCAGCAGGGTTAATCAAGGTGCATGATAGGATTGTAGTGTGCCAAAAGATTGGGAATTCAGCTGTTGTGAAGATAGTTGAACTTGAAGATTGATTCCATAGTGTGCTGATCTGGGAGTAGGGTTTTTGTATGAGTTTTTCGTTGCTATCACCAGTTCTTGTGTAAGGCATGAATCCATAGCAGATCAGCTTATTTTCTGTTAGTTTCCAAAACATGAATAGGTTTGTCCCCGGTATGTTTTTTTCTCCCCAATAAGTTGAGGTCACTATTAGGCCTGTTATGTTTGCTTTGTTGTTGGAGCGAGTTTCTTCGCAACCAATTTTGGAATTTTAATGCTCGGCTGACTGATTTCTTTTTCCATCTTTGAACGACATACGTAATGAAAATGAATATACTTGCAGAAATTTCTTCAATATATTTGTGATGGGGCAACTTTTAACATTTGATTTTCTTGAATTGTGATCTAAAATTGATGTTTAATCGTTTTTTGATGAATTGTTGAGAATAATGAGAGAATTGATGAAGGGAGACCTCCAAATCCATTTTATAACATTTCTCATCATATGCAAAAATCATTTCAAGGTTTTTAACTTGGAATGAGAAAATTCTTTGGTGTGCCTTCCATGCATTCTACTTCCTAATAGTGCTAACACTCTTGAGATGTACAAGAATTGTTAGGACATGCTTAAGTTAAAAGTTTGTGAGGCATTTTGCAACAGATAATGGTTCAAACTAAAATGAGTTCTCTTTCGTCATTAGTCTCAATGATGATGAAGCTAAAGTGCATATTTACACTTCTTGGATTTTGGTGATAAATGTGGAATTTAAGTTAGCAAAGAGGATAGTTTTCATGGCTTTAGATGCAATATTATGATTTTAGTGCTCCAAATCTTTAAGGTCAAACATGATGATGGTCTTTCTTCCTTTCAAACTCTAGAAACTCAGGTATGCACTAGTATGATTGTACTGGAACTTATCCTTAACACTAATCTTAGTAAGAAGTACTCTTTTGATTAAGGAAAGGGATATAGTGTATAAATTGTAGCTATGATTTGTTAGTTGACATTTAGTTTTCATCATATCACATGAAAATTATCATGGCTACATTGTAAATATAATTCTATTGATCATACTTATGTTGACACTTAACTTTGCATCAAAGGATTCTAACTTATTCTTATCTCACAACATCATGATCACTCAACAAAATACTAACTAGGTGATGAAGTGCTTCAAAGATAGAAAACTAAAAACAAGTTAAAAAAGCTCTAAGATGCCTTAATAAATGGCCCCACTTGTATTTATAGTCTTTGGTTTAGAACTTAGGGGTTCATTAATGAACTCATGCTAATGCACTAGGATTAAGTAACGTTTTGATAAGATTCATTGAAGGAGATGTTGTTTTGATAAGATTATTGAAGGAGATGTAATGGAAGTCCGTTACTACACCTGTAATTGCAAATCATAACTTATACACCTTTCTAAGATCATAAAGGCTAATATTCACCTATTGCTACATGCTAACACACTAGATGCCTCAAAACCTTTCCCAATATGTAATTGCAAATCATAACTTATACACCTTTCTAAGATCATAAAGGCTAATATTCACCTATTGCTACTATGCTAACACACTAATGCCTCAAAACCTTTCCCAATAATTCCTAAAGAGTGAAAATAAGTTATTTGGTAATTTTAAGCCTTCAATGCTTGGTTTGAATCGTAACGGCTCATGTTGAAACCCATAAGAGTTATTAAACTAATAAAAAAAATAAACATTAACTTTAGCTTATTATGAACAAACACAAAAATTTTAGGATACATTGTAATTACAAATATTTTTTTAAAAAGAAAGCTCACAAGTATGTATGCTAATATAAAAGAAAGATTAAAAATAGACATATATATTCCAAGGTAAATATATAAGGTGTGGGGCCCATACAAAATAAAATGCCATTGACAAGATAACATTGGGGAAAGCTAGTCAATTAGTATCCATTTGGTGGTGATGTATCTCAAGTGTGATGAGCGGCGAGTCCCCCCTATGCTCAACCATATGAATCACAAGTGTTTATGCACGATCTAGTTGAATTCCATGGATCGGACTAGTTGTGGCATCTAGATCATTATGCCTTAATTATAGTTTGATGTCTTCCCACTTGGACTAGTGGTAGCTTTGTCACATATGGTTTATTCTAGGGTGAGGCATATGATTCTTGATGTTGTTTTGGCCTTATGCTACTCTTAATGATAGTAGAGAGATTAATTATTTAATCTAATTAACAATGGAAAGTAAAGTCTAAACTAGCCTACGAGCAATGAGTGTCTATTCCTAGCTTACCGTACATGTCTTGAAACCACATATTCACTATTGGGATTACCAAGCATTACGCTACTAGGCGAACCAAGCAATAATGCTGCTCGGATTACGCTCGAAATTGGTTGTGCTTATTTCGCCAATTGATTAACTTGCATGAAAATGTAAGTATTAACTAAGTACATGAAAAGTAAATTGCATGGAAAGTAAATCTAATCTAAGTCAAAGTGCTTCAATGAATAAAAATCAATCTTGATCTTATTGTCATTCATGGAATAAGACACTATACAACTGACTCAGATCCACACTGCAGGCACTCACTGATTGTTCTCTAAGACTACTGAATAAAGCTGCAAGAGTTTGGCTACTCTATTGACAAAAGAATGGATGAATCATATACCCAAGTGTTGTATTTATAGGTAGGCATGCATCTCATGATATCAGATATCCGATATTGAAACTCGTGCTATGATATTGGGGCTAAGATATTAGATATCTGATATCGGATACTCGATATCTTAGCCTACAAAGAACACGATTTATCATATCCCCATGACCGAATGAAAACTCATCCTCGAGTGAACAAAAGGAGGAATAGGTTCCTTACAAAATATTGGGAAGGTATGGGATTATTGACTGACTTTAGCTCCTAACTGACTTTGAGTGCTGCATTACAAAATTTTATTCGAGTGGATGCAAACAAAATGACAAAGTGACAAAAAGACTGGATAGACATTGAGATTACAAATTTTGCAGAGGTATTCAAAAAGTCGTTGAAGATGATTCTTCATGTTGTAGCTAGTGGTGGCAGACTTCCAACCTTGATTGTTATGTTGATCCTTCTCTAGTTATGCAGAATGTTCTTGAAGAATGGATTGAAATTTCTACTCATCATCCCATTGATTGAGCAATCATGTGATGTTTGAGCCATTATCCTGTATGTGCTACTATTTATCCATGGACATATCCTCCGTTGTCCCTCTCTTGGCTTCGTTTTCGTGCCTGGCAAAAGAGTGTCTTCCCTAAGCATCCCTTTTAGCATCACCTAAAGTCATCAAAAGATCAACATTAGCTTTGGCAAAATTTCTTTAATAATTAACCTTTTTCGAATCCCTTAGTTTGCATTTAAGCACAAGGTGAGGACAATGTACTATGCCCAAGGCTAAGAGGTAACTAAAATCATTAAGCTGCTCATCTTATTTTAATCAATTAATATTAGTTACCATGATGTTCAAGGATAAGATGTTAGAAAAATTACAAAATTTCAAAGTGGGCATCCCTAGCACCCATGGCTGATAAGTGTAACTTTGGAAGCGCACAAGTTTTCAAACAATTAAAACCAAAGGTTCAATGCAGAAGATGGCCAAGAAATATTAATGAAAGTTGAAGGATATTTTGATAGAGAATTAGGAATATTTAATTAGTTAAAATTGATGAGAAGTAGTTCCAAAAGCATGCATAAATTTAGAGAAATCGTTAATGATGTTCTAGAAGATGTGAAGGTTAGTTCAAAGCCATGATCAACAAAAGTTATGTAAGTGGGTCCTCCCCAGAGCAGGCTCCTGCCATAATACCTTGGCATAACCACTTTTAGAGATGTTCATGGGCACCTTAGAAGTTAAATATAGATCATGTCTTTGTTCTAAACAACACACAACTACCTTGGTTGGGATGTTACACTATACTACACAAAACCAAAAGGCTCATGATGAGCCGCAATTTTGTTCACCGCGATATCAGGTACGCGATATTGTAGCCTGTCTCCTCATCTATAAATAAGAGGTAGACAGTTCCGATAGGTAGCTTTTTGGTTAGTTTTAGTTTAAGTGTTAAGTTTTAGTTCTTGTTTTTTCTCAACCCTTTTCCTCCCAGTGTATGCTCGCAGTGTGGTGATTGTAATTATACGGAACCTTTATTCGAGTGTGACATACTTGGACACGCACATGACCAGTAATAAAGATCGAGATTACTTCATCATTGCAGCATTCACTTAGCTTAATCATTTAATTAATTGTTATTTACTGCTTTCTTAGTTAATATTTTCTCACCCTAAACTCCTGTTAAACATGGAATGAGTACGACTTGATTACGAGCATTTAAGTGTGACTACTTGGTAACCTAGTAGTGTACCTAGGATTTGCGCTTGGTAATCAAGGAGCGGATGCTCATCGAACTTAGGCTAGCTTAGATTCTCTCTCACCCTCTCTCTCTTAGATTAGTTAATATTATCTTCCATTGCCCTTAGGAGTAGCATTAGCGTAGAAACACATCATACACCTCACTCTAGACTAAACCATACGTGACAAAGTTAATACTAGTCCAGATGGGAAGACAATGAACTACAACCTAAGGCTAACTATCTAGATGCCACAACTAGTCCATCTGCGGAGTTCGACCGGATCGCGTGTGTAACGCTTGTATTCGTATGGTTGAGTGTAGGGGTACCTCGCTACTCATCATTGGCGCCGTTGCCAGGGATGGTGCTAGTTATCTAGATTAGTTATATCATACAAGGTCGCAGTATAGAAATTAACGATATATCTTTTAAGAATAATTAATTAAAGAAAAGTCACATATAATTCACACACAATTTCAGAACCATGCCTCTCCTACAAGACTACGATAATGCCACATCTAGTGAGGCAATTCATTGGAGAACCAACGAATTATCTGACAATGAAGATTGGAGTACGCAATCCAAAGTGGGGGTTTCTTATAAACATAAACAAAGGCAACATCGTCCCAACAGATGAAAGCATAACTTACTTGATGACGATGAATCCCTACTGGTCACTACAAGCCTAACGCAAATACAAGAGGCTATTCAAATCTTCTGTAGGCATCGTAAAGAGAGCCGTCTACCTAGGCTTGATTTAAAAAACTTCCCTAATTTCTTAGGAGGCTATGACTTAGATCCGCATCAACATTTACAAGCCTTCTACGATGCCTGCACATGGAACAACATTGATAACAGTTGGAAAAAACTCAAGCTCTTCCCTATGACACTTGTTGGCCAAGAAAAAGTATGGTATAGATCGTTAAAACCAAATTCAATACAACGTTGGCCAACAATAGTGGAACTCTTTAACGAAAGATATCAAACCTACGCAAGAGTGTTGGCCTTGAGGAAACAAATCCAAGAGTGGAAACAAGCACAACATAAACCCTTGAACATGGCCGTAGAAAGATATTATGCACTCTTAAACAACTGTCCAGGCCATGAGTTCTCTGAAGAAAGGCTAATGTACCATATCATTGATGGGCTTCGTGATGAAATAAGAAAGACCCTAGGGATGTATGCCCAAGGACAACTATACAAACTACGAACCCATCAATTACAAGAGCTTATTAAGTGGGTAGCAAAAGAAGAAGGAGAAAGGGCTAAATGGGAGAATGTTGAAAAACATCAATGGGACCAAAATCTCAACTTAACAAAGGTCCATAATCATCAAAAGGAGAAATCAACCCATGTCAAGGTGGAAGAACCATCTTTGCCAACACAACAATCGCTAGAAGAAGTTGAGGCAAAGATTAATAAGATGTTGGAATGGATGCATAAAAAGTGTGGAGAATTTATTGATATTATTGGAGATAAATTTTTGACAACCCGAGAAGCAGGAAAAAATATCATTAGACAATCAGAAAGAAGGGATGAAGGAAATAAGAGCTCAATTGCTAATCATACGTATGAATGCAACATTTGCTTGTACAATCACCCCAAGGGCCAATGCCTAATCTTGTTACATTTATATGAGCATTGGGGAAACATGTTACATCCAGAGTTCGTACAGAGATACTGTGTTCGATCACAGTGGCAACAATCCTAGTCGTGGGGGAAGCCACCCCTAAACTGGAGACACCCTTCATATCATCCGAATCCAATACCCTATTTCTCTAACTAGGTCAACATCCTCTATCTCACCACATTATTATCATTCTCCTCAATACTATCAACCCATATCCTCTCCAACACAACCACCACCTTAAATACCTTACACTTCTCCTCAATTTCAACATTCTCATCCTTTCCCTCCTTCTACATCGCCACCAGCTGTTCCTAAGGTGTCTGCACCACAACAACAACCCATGAACGTTACTTGTGCTACTACTGCCAACAGTAGTGAGAGACCTCCTCAACATCAAAGGTGTCCCTTCTTTAGAAATGACCCTAGGAAGGGACAACACAATTCCAAGGCCACTACATCCTACAACTCCGCACAAGTCCAACCTTGTGGTGCACCCTTATCTTCGAACCCAACTCCTCATGTTACTTCATCAAGGCCACCAATTAACACTCCAACAACCATACGGCCCAATGAACACAGGCATGAAAGGCAACATCCCGATCCTTGCATACCATCTTACGGTCACAAACATCATAGTGGGTCAACTCTTTACCCAAGAACCACATCTTACAAATTGCCCCACTATGCTTACAATAATCAAGTGTGTGAACCCCAATGGGGTAAGTATGACCAAGTTCCAATATTTCCAACATGCAAGGATCCTCATCTTTCAACTATTAATCCTTACCATGCTCAAATGTTTAGTTATGGGGGATACCCCCCATTCTAATAACAACTAGGATTAATAACTACTTTTCATTTTCTTTAATTTTACAACTTTTTGTTTTCCAGTTTTTATTCATTTTTCAAATTTCTTGTTTTTTCTTTTTGTCTTTTTACAAGTAATATTGTCTACGAATAAAACACTCATGTGGCTCATTGGTTGAGGTGTGTTCTATGTTATCGAGTCTTGAACGATCAATTATGTGGACAGTGAGCCCATTATACCCACTCATCCATTCTACAAATAAAAGGTTCTCTTCGAGGGTACAGTGATATTCTTGACATTCTTAAAACTTAAAATTAACTTTGTGTTCATTGTACCTAGAATGAAGAAGGATGGACCAAGAGGGAATGATTAGGGTGTGACATCAAGGGGACTTGCAGATTCTCTTTGGTGACGTTTGTGGGAGTTGTCATGCAACGTGGTTGTACTAAGATCCTTGTAGATCTAACGCAAAATGGGAGTAAGAGTAATCAAAAGGCACTCAAAAATTCAATGTTGTTCTAGGGGGGTCCCATTGGAAAGACATGCATCCATGCCTGAAGGTTAGCAGCTTCTCTGGATCCATTCATTCAAAAAAAATAAAGAAGAAAAAAAAAGAAGAAGAAAGAAAAAAGAGAGAGAAAACAAAGGAAGTGCCACGAAGCAAAAATCACTCCTCCCTTGAATAAAATGCTAAGTGATCGTACACCTTGTTGTTTCGATACTCTCATAGTCGCTCATCATGGGATGAAATAATGCGGTGTCACTGATCAATGGAATGGACTTGGTCCTGATTTTGGAATGACAGGTTAATGACACATTAATCATGCTTTACATGTAGGATTCATTGTGCCCTAGGTTAGTTACCTCATGTCACAATCTCTACAATCCCTTTTATACCCTGTCTCATCTTGTTGTCCATGTAATTGTAGCTCGTGTCTCGTATAGCGTAGAATTCTTACCTCATCCTGGTGATATTTACATGTGTGTGCTTGTGGAACTAGTGCGGATTACATTTAACCCTTTGAGTGCCCACAGACACTTTTAAGTGTGGTTATGCAAGGGCATTAAAGGTTGGAACCTGCTTTGGGGAGGACCCACTTGTGTAATTTTTTGTAATTTGCACTCATGACCCACCTTCCACACACCATTTATTACCCTTAGCATATTGCCAATGATTTTCTTTCCCTTATTACTATCCCTCCAATTCAACGTTCCTATGAACCATCACATAGCCTTTTTCTTTACCATCTAAGGCCCTTATTGATAAATTCCACACCATCATAATTTGTATGCCTTCAAAACTAGTTGAATTACCCTAGAACCCTTTAACAATGATCCAAGTGTCCTTAGTTTACATTGTTTAATTTAATATATATATATATATATATAATTTGGTACATTCTCTAAGTGCCCTAACTTCGATGAAAATATATATATCTGAACCCTTGCAACACTTACCATCATTTTCCACTATTCACGTGGGGGAGTTTTTCAAATTTTTCTCTACGACTTGTGATTGTGAGACCCTTGCTTTTATACCTATATCTCGCTCGTTAGTATTTCGATTTTCATTCCGTTTGAACCTACTTGAACCTAGAGTGTTCAACTTAGTCGTGGGGGAGGGACACCCACCAAATAACACCTAACTTTTTGAAATTTACCATCACCCAAAGGACATTATCAAGGGTAATTAGCTATAACATTAAGAATAAATTATGCTGAAAAAAATTTTATCCATAAGTATATCGGGAAATTAAAATTGAAAAACCACCTAAGTAACAGGACTCACTATTACAATCATTCGAGAAACATCACATGAAGATAAAAATAAATTAATTTAGTTAAGGCAAGCAGTAAGGTATAACTTAACTTCAGAAACAACCTTACTAACGCTTGACCCCATGTGATTGCAGATGGCCCCAAAACGAGAACAACAGAAAGGTCTTGCTCAAGGTGGAAGTAAACAACCCAGGAGAGGAGAAGAACAAGTCCTTGTCGGACAACATGCAGAGCAGGAGGAACAATCATTCAGCATTCACCAAGAAGACCCTGCTATTGAACAGTTTGGGCAGGTGGAAGGAGGAGCTGCTGTAGCGCCTAAATAGGGACAACATCTCACATTGCCCCAGGATTGTGTTTAGGCTATCCACGAAAGGTCCACATTTGCTGTAGTAATTGTGGAATTAAAATTTGAATCCTTTGTAGAATTTTCTCCTGAGGCTATTAGGGATCACCTCAAGGGGTCTCCCTTATGGCCTATTCTCTCTAAAAGTAGTGCCTGGTACCTGGGATAGACATACCAGTTTTGGCACAATAGAGAACAAGGCACCACCATTAATATTTGTGGTGTGACAGTCGATTTCTCCACATAGGCCATTTTGGAAGTGTTAAAATTTTTGAATACAAGGCCCAAGGTTGCTCAATTTTCTACTCGTTCAGACCCCGATGTGTGATGAGTTTGGTTGGAAAGGGCATATGGTAGAGACAAGACATTTGGAGAGTTGACGATAGAGGAAAGGATCTATTTCAGAATTGGAATGTATCACCTCTTCTCCATGAAGGGCTTAAAAAGAATCTCAACGTATGTGGTAAGAGGATGTGCAGTGTTGATGGGAAAGGTTAATGCTAACCTGCCTCATTTATACTTAACGGAGATCTTGAGGCGGTTCGAGGAACGGAAGACAAGGAAGATGGCGTTGCCCTTCCCTTGTCTTATCAGAAAGCTATGCCGACGTGCTGGTATCAGAGGATATACTAATGATGTCCTCTGAAAAGCCCAAAATTCTTCATATGATGAACTATTAAAGCCACCAATCGTAAGGAAAATCACTAGTGAGACGTTGGGACCAGAACAAGAAGAAGAACAGATGGCTGGACCAACTGCAACTCAACTTGCAGGAGCCAACCAACTTCTAAGTACAAGACCTAGCCAACAAAAGGAAGCAAGGCCTAGCACAGGCCAGGATCAACTACCATCACCGCAAGAATACAGACTGTCGATAAGCCATCTCAAGGCCATCGCTGAGACGGTCAGTTGCGGAAGTCGTGATGATGCAAATCTCTTCTGCGTCATTGATGATGTTGTATAACCCACCATTTCTTTGGATCGTACAAGGGGTGAAGTGTCTATTCATACAAGAGGAGAGAAAAGTACTTGGTCACAACAAATCTTAGGAAATTTGACATCTTTCCAAGTGTAATTAGAAACTGGTGAATGGGCCACTGTGGTGGTCATGCAACACTAGGATGTTACTGAAGTTATAGAAGTGGTCATAGATCATATTAAAGAATCATTTAATGTACCTGTTGTGCCACTGGAAGATCTCACAAGAGCACAAGATGCTCAAACTTTGGTCGAAACCTCAATGACTCCTGCAGAACATGAGGATGCACTTGATCAATTGTTACAAATAGGACAAATAATGACATCCCTGTTTGACATCCCTTAGGATGTTACAGCAATTCAATCCAATCTCATTTCCACCAAGGGGAAGCTGGTCTTAACAGAAGTGAGGGTTGAGCATGCTAAAGTAGAGATGCAGAAATTACAAGAGCAGCTTGTGGCCCCAAAAGTAGCATAGTGGGACCCTTTGCAATTTGTTCCAGCAAACCAGTTAGAAAATTTTAAAATTAAGCAACTAACCAAACTACTAATGGAGAATCAGAAGGTGGAAGAAGAAAAAGAGAAGGCTATTTGGGATGTCTCTGTAGCATAGGCGTAAACTTATGCACATATCAAGGCACTCAAAGCCTTACAGGAGGAAAAAAAATAGCTTGTTGCTGACAACCTTCGGTTGACCGCTGTGGAGAAGCAAAAGAATGTTCTCAAAGAACATTTTCATCAGCTACAAGAACAATTCATCTGGGTCAACCAAGACATGAGCTGTTTAGCCAGGGAGAACCGAGCCCTCTCAATGGAGGAGGTATGCGCAATCCATCAAAAGACAACTATCAAAATAAGCGCGTGGCAAAATGAGGATAAACGACATGAAAAGCTAAAGAAGCACTTATGAGACCAGGTGGGAATGTACAAATAGATCCTTCAGAAGGATATCCATATGGACAAGGTCCACATCAATGCTATCAATGCTCGACACACTGATTGGCAGGCCATATTGGACACATATGCATTTGCCCACCAGGCGGAAGTTAAGAACCGGGACCTGCAGATCCAAGATTTTATAGAATACATGGAGTTGGCAAACTTGCGGTATGCCAACCTTGCCATGTTAATAGCAGGGTGCCTGAGAATAGAGCTCGAGCAACAGGTAGCTACCACCTACATCAAATATGAAACAGAATTTGCAGAACACAAGAAGATATTGGAAAAATTGGAGATTGCAAATTCTGAACTTGAGGTGGCAAAGGCAAGCTACCAAGGAAAACAATGTATCGCAACAGATTTGGCTTGATGGCTTGTAGATTTTCAAGAGTACAGAGACAAAGCCAGAGCCTACAAGAAGGAACGACGGGTATTTGTGGCTTGGTATGTCAAAGCAAATCAAATGTTTCCGCAACTACCCTGTCCCTGGGAGGTGTTGACTCCATCAAACATTGAAACATTAGCATGGACGGCACAGGATCCCTGGACCGAAGAGGAAAAACTTCAGGCCATACTTCAATGCCATCAAGTTCCAAGACCTGGAGCACAAGACAAGGGGAAAGCACCTATGGAGGAGCCACTAGGAACTACATGAGTTCCAACAATTTTGTAGCTGTAGAACATTTTTTGTGTTGTTTCTTAATTTTTTTTGATTCCACACTACGACATAAACCCATTTTCACCATCCAATAATTCTATACCTATCCACTGTGTAATCAATGGAGCTTGTTCTTACTATAACTCGAGGATGAGTTTTCACTCAGTCGTGGGGGTATGATGAGTCATAATTTTGTTCACCACGATATTGCATACACGATATCGCAACTTGTCTTCTCATCTATAAATAAGAGTTAGACAATTTCGATAGGTAGCTTTTTGGTTAGTTTTAGTTTAAGTGTTAATTTTTAGTTCTTGTTATTCTCTCAACCCTTTTCTTCCCAGTGTATGCCCGCAGTGTGGTGATTGTAATTGTATGGAACCTTTATTCAAGTGTGACGTAATTGGACACGCACATGGTCGGCAATAAAGATCGAGATTACTTCATCATTGCAACATTCACTTAGCTTAATCATTTAATTAATTATTATTTACTGCTTTCTTAGTTAATATTTTCTCACCCTAAACTCCTGTTAAACACGAAATGAGTACGACTTGATTATGAGCATTTAAGTGTGACTACTTGGTAACCCAGTAGCGTACCTAGGATCTACGCTTGGTAATCCCAGTGGTAGTCGTGCACGAAGTCCAAGATATGTACAGATGATTGAGGAGTGAATGCTCATCGCACTTAGGCTAGCTTAGATTCTCTCTAACCCTTTCTCTCTTAGATTAGTTAATATTATCTTCCATTGCCCTCAGGAGTAGGATTAGTGTAGAAACACATCATACACCTCACTCTGGACTAAACCATAGGTGACAAAGTTAATACTAGTCCAGATGGAAAGACAACAAATTGCGACCTAAGGCTAACTATCTAGATGCCACAACTAGTCCGTCTGCGAAGTTTGACCGGATCACACGTGTAACGCTCGTATTCGTATGGTTGAGTGTAGGGGTACCTCGCCACTCATTAGCTCATAATCGTATGTAGCAGTGAGGTGAATGAATGGGATGAGAAGTGATTGCAAAGATCAGGATGTAAGGTATGTTACCATGTCCACAATAAGCTCTTGTAACAAATGTGATTAAAATGATTATCATACCTATCTGTCCAAGTTTGGACTAAGTCCATAACATTAACAGTGACCTTGCATTGATGTGTTCCTTCCTACTGACCATCATGAGTCCACAACCACCACAAAGAATAACCATCACTTTAAAAAGAGAAAAAAAGAGAAAAAGGAAGAAAGAGCCTTAGTTAGAGGGGAGCCTTTAGGCATGGGTAACATGTCTTCCTAACTCCATAATAAGCTTTTGTAGCCCATTATTGTTTCTAAGGGGTGTGCTTTGAATTCCCATTATTGTTTTTATTTTATTTTATATTTTTATGATTTTGGATGGGAACCATAGCATGCAAAGTCTTTTAGCTTCCTATTGTTAGTCAATAGCGGAATGATGATATGTTCCACGAGGAGTCATAAATCACACGAAGGAAATCAAGAAGTGAATCCAACAAATCCCGTTGAGGTCACATCCTTTGCCATTCCCACTTGGTCACTTCCTCTTTCTTCAAGGTACAATGATCATTGATTGATTTTATTTTCATGAAAGAAAAACAAAATTGCTTTCATGACAAAGACCTTTTATTCAGAGAAATAGAGGGATGGATGAGGTGGTCTCATTGCTGTACACAATTACTTACCCAATCATCTTGAGAGCATAGAACAAAAACCTAACACATAGTGTTGACTTTTGCATCATGAATTGACAATATTATTGACAAAAACATAAAAAAAATCATAAACATAAAGAAAATGACTCAAGAAAAGAGAAAAGTATAAAGAAAAGGAAAATAACAAGAAATGGAAAACATATTAAGAATTGGAAAATTTTGGAGGAAATAAGAAAATGATAAAAAAATGTAAAAAAGGTGAAAAATACTTATTAGTTCTTTAACCAAGATGGAGCATCTCCCCCATAACTAAACTTATGGCCACACATTTGGGAGATGGACTGCACAATCCTTTGGTTATATACCATCAGTTTCGCATCTATCACGGTTACTGATTTAATTATTCGTGTGGTAGGACATCTAACATTAGTGATAGTCTTGTTTGGATCATTCAGAGGCATTTCTTCAACTAGACTTGAAGGTATTTCTATTTTAGGAGGTCTAGATGTGTTTGCTTATTTTTCTTGATTTTCTATTTTAATTCTCAGCTCTCCTTGTTTAATATCATATTTTGGTGTATAATCAGAGTGTAAGATACCTATGTGTAAGTCCTCTATTTAATCTATTTTCTTAAGTCTAGAACTAATAAGTAGATCAGTTGCTTCCATGCATCTTTGAAATAGTTTCATATTCTCATTTTCAAGCCACTTGATGTCTTCTAGTTTAGTGGTTACTGCATAAATTGGTTTTTTCTCACACACTTGTTTATGAACTTTATGGTGGGTTGGTATAGGGGTTGTGTTAATATTTTGAACTTCCAAACCATAACTGCACCCATTATTATTAGTAGTGATGCATGGATTCTTTTTTCTCTCCAGAGTAATAGTTTTATCTTTTATGTCTTATGTTGGAGTGGTGATGGTTGGCTTTTGCATATGATCAGAAGACATTGTTTCAAAGAGGAAGGATGTTGCACCAGATTGGCCTTGTGTTGGTATTGATGTGCTAATAGGTTTACGAGTTTTATGCTTATGTGAGAAAACTACCCTAAAGAAAGGACATTTTTGAGGTTATGGTTGAGAGCTACTAGCATTACCATTTTTGTGTATGTTCATAGCACAAGTGACATTCTTTTGTTGATGTTATGGTGTCAAACCTTCCTATGTTGCTGGAAATGACATACGATGGAGGAAAATATAAGAATATTGAGGATATGATGGAGGATGAGAGGTGTGAGATGGTGATCCTTCAGAAAATGTTGCAGTTGATGATATCTGGGAGAGTGGTAGTAGTGATTTGAGGTAGAGGAAGTAGAACCCGTTGGGGAAATAGGTGGTTGAACATAGTATCTGTATGGGTCCAGCTAGTAGTAGGGGTAGTGTTGGTTTAATGATGGCCTTGCCCACGACTGTGGGTTTTGCCACTACATTTAATAGTAGTTGTGAGACTGATAAAAAGTCCCACTAGGATAGTACGGTTGGTTGTAGGACTATCTATAATTACCTTGAGAAAAAGGTAATTTCCTAGGCATTTTCTTTTGTACAAACTTGGGATTCAAAGCAAAAGTCCAATACTCATGTAGATGTAACATGACTAGGCAATAACCTTTTGGATGGTCATATAGGTAGATGTCACATCCATCATCTTCTTCTATGGTTGAGTCTATAGCCTCTTCTACAACTATTTTCTCTTTTTGCTGATAAGTGTTCCTACCTATTTTTTGGTTCTTTTTCCTCTTCTTGTTTTGATCACTTGATTCGTTTTGTTATCCTCTCCTCTATGGTTTTTACGTAAGTTGTAACTTTGTTGTTCATCAATTCCCACATGTTATCTATCCTTGCTTCAAGCTCATCGATAGAATTTTGTATTGGCAAGGTTTATTGTGAAATCACCTCATCGAGAGTTTCCTCTTTTTCCTCATCATAGATATGAATCCTTTTCTTTTGAAGAGTTGGGTCCTAGTTATATTCCTTTACATTTCCTCATTTACATAGCATTCCTTCTTCTTTTGCCACCTACTCAATTAGCCTTTGTATATGATGGGCTTTCAGTTCATATAACTGACCCTGGGCATAAATCCCAAGGATCTCCCTTGTTTGATTACAAAGCCCATCTATGATGTGGAAACATTGCTCTTTTGCAGAGAAATCATGGCCTAGACATTTATGTAGTAGAGAATAGTATCTATCCAAGGTTACATCCAAGGATTCATGATTTTCTTGCTTCCACCCTTGGATTTGTTTTCTTAGGTTCGACACTCTTACATAGGTTTGGTATTTTTCATTGAAGAGTTCTAGCATTGTGGACCACAGGTGGATTGAATTTGGTTCCAATGATCTATACCAACTTTTGGCTTCATCTATTAGTATCCTAGGAAATAGCTTAAGCTCTTACCGCTTGTGTTCGATATTTTGCAAGGCATGAGCATCATGGAAGGCTTGTAAATGAAGTTGTGGATTAGAATTATAGCCTTCCCTAAATTTAGGAATGTTATGCATATCAAGTCGTTTGATGTGACTGTCCCTTTGATGCCTTTGGGGTATTCGAACTGCCTCCTTAATCTGTGTTAGGTCTATAGTAGCCAACAACGGTTCATCTATATCAAACATGTCATGGTGACAATCTGTATTTCTATTTGTTTAATATTGATGATCTTGCCTATGCTCACTTTGATGATCTTGTTTATTTCTATTTCTAACCTTGTCTTGATCCCTTAGTGAAGCTCTGTCTCTATACCTACATTCATCTTCGTCAAAACTAGATATGGAAGAGGAAGAGGAAGATGTTGAATTGGGAGAATTACCATGGCTACTATATCTTTCTATTTGGTCCCTTGATGTATCTCTTATAGGTTTGGAGGAGGTCCTCAGCCTTGAAAACCTCCTTATTCTAAGACTTACTCCATCTCCTTTAGAATTGTTTGTACCAGTTGAACGTAGTCCTTGTGTGTAGTATGGGTTGAAATAAGCATATGAAATCCCTTCTTGAGGTTATTCACTCCAATTCTCTTTAGTATAGAACCTATCATTTCTCTTATGAGTGTTCTCATCATACTTGGTCTCATGTGAAGAAGACATGGTTTAAGGTGTGTGCCTTCAAATTTTAAAATTTTCTAAAAGATAAATCATTAATACCCTTATAGAAATGATGTATAATATAACTAATCTAGATAACTAGCACCATCCTTGGCAATGACATCAATGATGAGTAGCAGGTACCCCCTACACCCAACCATACAAATCACAAGTGTTCACACATGATTTGGTGAAATTCCATGGATGGGACTAGTTGTGGCATTTAGATAGGTATGCCTTGATTGCAGTTCACTATATTCCTACTTGGAATAGTGGTAGCTTTGTCACATATGATTTAGTCAAGAGTGAGACATATGATTCTTGATGTTTTTTTGGCCTTATGCTACTCTTAACAATAATAGAGAGATTAATTATTTAATGTAATTGATGGGATGCGATATCGCATGGGCCATGATATTACGTACGCCATATTGCGGTGCGCCGCCAAGTCTATAAATAAGAGGTGGCACTCCCTTGTTTCTCATCCTAGGCTTAGACTGTAGCAAAGCTCTGGCAGTTTGACCTCTCCAGAGATAGAATATTTCCATGTGCCCACAATAGGAACTCCAAAGTGAGCGGATCTTTATTCAAGCAGACATTGTACCTGAACACAAGTTTGTGTACGACAATAAAGACGAACTTCTTGGATAAACCTTGTAGTGCATGGAATAGGCTAAATAGGACTTTTATTTATTGTTATTTATTGTTTATCATTTACATGCTTTATTATTCATTAAATCTCTCTCAGCCCTTCTCTCCTAGTTAAGTGCCTCAGTAAGACCGCTTCGAGCACGTGCGTTACGCTTGGTGATCCCAGCAACGATTAGCGTTTGGTAACCAAGGTTGCATCGGTTCAGGGTGTGAATGGTAAGTCGGAACGGATGCTGACGCTAGGTTAATTAAGGCTTAGTTAGTTAGTTAAAGTTAGTCAATTAGCCTCTTCAACCCTTCACCTCACTAGCATAGGAGATTAAACAGAAAAGACATAAAAATCATATACCTCAGACTTACTTAACCATACACTGTGACAAATACAAGTAAGTCTGGGAAGACAACGAATAATTAACCTTAAGTGTTCCATGACCGTGTAGGCACTTAGTCTGTGGAGTTCGACCGGATTGTGTGTGTTATGCTCGTATTCATATGGTTGAGTGTAGGGCTACCTTTCCACTCATTAGTAATTAACAATAAAAAGTAAAGTCTAAACTAGCCTACGGGCGATGAGTGTCCATTCCCAGCTTGCCATACACATCTTGAACCCATGTATTCACTACTGGGATTACCAAGTGCTACACTACTGGGCGAACCAGGTAATAACACTACTAGGATTACCAAGAAAATATGTGTTTATGCTTGAAATTGGTCATGCTCCTGTTGCCAGTTGATTAACTTGCATGAAAATGTAAGTATTAACCAAGTACATGAAAAGTAAATTACATGGAAAGTAAATCTAATCTAAGTCAAAGTACTACAATGAATAAGAAGCAATCTTGATCTTATTGCCATTCATGAAATGTGTCTAGGTACATTGCCACTCAAATAAGATGATTAGATCCACATTGCAGGCACTCATTGATTGTTCTCTAAGACTACAGAATAAAACTACAAGAGTTCAACTACTCTATTGACAAAAGAATGAGAGGAATCATGTTCCCAAGTGTTGTATTTATAGGCAGGCATGCATTCCATGATATTGAATATCCGATATTGAAACTTGTGCTCTGATACTGAGGCTAAGATGTTGGATCCCCAATATCGGATACTTGATTTCTTAGCCTACAAAAAACATGATTTTTCAAAGTGGTAGTAGTTAGCATGTGATGTCATGATAAGTGAGTGCAAGTGTGGTGATTAAGCTATAGTTGGGACATCATTGTTATCATGTTTAGGAGGTAGGTTGAGCATGCCTCCCTCCCAAAGGATTTATGGTTGCAACTCTTGAAAGATAGTTTGATGATAGAAGGAATGTCGATAGACAACTTTCATCGAAAGTGAAAATGTGAAATGCTAAAAATGTAAGGAGACCTTGATGACAACCATTGCTTTATAATAATAATCAATGCATCTTCCTTTAAAATATTTTAGCAATTGATAAAAGAAAAACAATATAATAAAAAGGCTAATTACAAAAACCTTATATACCTTGTTGCTTGAGTTGGTAGTAATAAAAAGGATTAATTAAGCTTATGATAAAACAAATGATAAGGAGAGTAATGTTTAGCTAGGAGTTCATGCACAAAGATAAAGTTTTAACCTATGAAATAGGCTTGGAAGATTAGAAGATAAAATTTTCAGACTATAAGGCTAAGCCATAGATAAAAAACTTGGTAAGCTATTGAAAGGGTGCAAAAGATATTTTTATTAGATGAATTGAAGGTGAAAGAAAAAAAGCTTTATTCTATATTACTTTTAAAATTAACTTACTACTGAAGCTCTTTGTCAATTAGTTAGCTATATTTAAATTTTAACAAAAAATAACCAAACCAAGTTTTCCAAAGCAATTATTGAAGACACAAAAAGAACAAGAATGATATTTTCAAGGGATCATCATCACCCTCTGAGCCTTATCCTAACAAAATGGGGTTGGCTACATGAGTTTTTGTTTTTAACATTTGACTTTATGAAAAGCTAAAATTTTCAAGATATATAATGCCTAAAAACATGGAATATCTCATTGGAGGTTGCACAAAGTAAAACTAATCACATAAGCTAGTTAAGAAGTAAAATGTTATAGTCAAATGTAAAAACAAAAAAAAAAGAAAAAAAGTACTTTGAGCATATTAAAGGTGATCAACTATATTAAAAGTTTTCTTATCTTATAACTAAAATCCCAGTCATATCTCGCACTAGCAAGTTTCATTTGAGTTCATATTAACCTTAAATAGAAAGTGCAAGATGCATTAACCTTCATAAAGAAGTGCAAATGCAGGTTATGTGAGTCAAGAGCTTTCAAGGACGAGCAACATGTTTTTCTTAATTGTCCTTTGACTTAATATCTATGAGAAAAGTATAATATTATTACAAAAGTTTGTACAATCTATTTTTATTTTTATTATATCTAGTGGTGCTTAGCTATTTTTTTAAATCTATATTTCTTTTCCATGAGATCAATGTACTATCGAATAGATTTTCTTAGTTAGAAAAATTTTCATTTTCAATTTAATATATTCACTATCCAATGGTTTTTTTTAGTTAAAAACTTTTAATTGTTTGTTCTCAATTAAAAGGTTTTCTCCTGGCCAAAAATTTAAAACCTTTTAAATGAACATAAAAAATGTATTCCTCAAGATCATCATTAAGAGGTGTGAGAATATTTTCAGCCAAATACTTTATTATAAGTGGGAATAAAATGTTTTTTAGCTGTTTCATCAAAACCTGATTCCATTATGTCTTTTTAACTTTTATTGTAGTATATAACATTGGATATTTTTTATCTTTTATATTAGTTGCATGCTAGATGTTCTAATATTTACTTATTATACATTTGCTAATCAATTATTACTACTAGTTGCACTTTGTTTTCTTGCATAATTTTCATTAAAAGGCCAACTACCAGCTAATCTTTCTTGGTCATGGTAAATAAATTTTTCTTTATTCATGATGTTAAAGGGAAACTACCTAGTCATAGTAAATAATATTTTCTTAGTCATAACACAAAAGGGGAAGCTTTCTAGTCATGGTAAATAATATAATTGGTCATAATATGAAAGAGAAGGTAAAAGGGAGTTATTTGGTCACAAGGAATGATTTAATATTCATGAAAAGGAGATGATCACACATCAACCAAAATATAAATATATATAACAAATATATAGCTACTCTAGTTTTAAGAGAATTTTAATTTTTTCTTATGTCACAAAGCACTTTGAATTCTTTCTTTCATATGGTACTCTTTGGTATTTTATCTTTAAGTAAAATATGGACACTATTTTAGGTGACTATTATAGCTATTTGTTTATTAATGTTTCTAAGTAAGCTGCTATCTTCATAATAAAGTCTTCATATTTGATGCTTTTAAGAGAAAAGTAAAATTTAGTCCTTCATTTAATACATCACTCAATGTTTATCTTGAAAAGGTTGACCACAAGTTCTTTCTAGGTTTTAAGTTGGTAGTTTATGATTTTAGTAGAAACCTCCTTAGTGTTTAATATTTCCATTTTCTTGATTCCTAAATTTACATAGATGACTAATACTTTTAAACCTTTAAATCTTTTAATTGTTGTAGTACAAAGTTTTTGATAGTAGTTTTGATTAAAAAACATTAGGAAGAAAAGTAGTCATTTCCATCTTTTCTTTTTTGTACAAATTCATCAATGTCATGAACTTGGAAGGCTAAAGGTCACAAGGATATTGAAGGGTCTATTCTACAAAGGGCATTGGAGCATGGTAAAGTAGCAGGGATAATCAACGTACATGATTAGCCTTGGTGTGTTGATAGTTGAACTTGAAGATTGATTCCATGGTGTGTTGATGTGGAGGAAGAGTTTTTGTATGGCTTTTTTTGTTTCTATCACCAATTCTTGTACAAGGTAGGAGTTTGAAATTACAAATTTCTTGTAACTCATGACAACAATTATTACAATAACAACAAAAATTACTTGGAAGATCCAATAAGAAGTATCACTTGTCCAAAATACCTTTAAATCTTTTAATTCGTTTACATGTTTAATTGTTGTGATATATTTTTTTGGTTAGCTATTTTCATTAGAAAAACACTAGCAAGAAAAGTTATCAGTTTTCTTGTTTCCTTTTTGTATGAATTCATTAATATCATAATCTTTTTAAGCTTTTCAATAGGAATTAACATGTATATCTTCATAAACCAATGCAACTTTGGTAGAAGTTGTCTTACCTTACTCAAGAATAACTTATATCAAAGTTTATAGCATTTTGTACAAGACACTATTGATTATTAAAAAGAATAATAACTTTAAAGAAGTGTTGGAAAATTATCAATGTCAACATATTACACCTATATGATTACAATCAACTTATCTCTAACCTAACAACAATGCCACATGATAGCTAACCACCTATCAAGGTGAATGATTATGGAAGAAAGCACATGTATATATTTAAATAAAGAAAATAAAATTGATTGTCTAAGTGTTTCACTTGGTTTGATAGAGGCTTAAGAATTCCTTTAAGTTTCTCCCTTTATCATAGCTTTCGATGTGTGGTTATCTTCCTTGTTGTTGCCATGATGAGATGTGATATGTCTGGCAACTTCATTGACGCATCTCCACCAATGAAGCCTCATAGTTGCATCCTCGTTGATGCAACTAAATGTATTAATGCATCTTCATTAACACAATGCTTGTATTTTCCTATAAATATGCGAGCACTTGTCATGTGTTTGACACCTTTTGGTCATTTTAGTAGCTAGATTCTTGTAGTTTTATTTCAAGATCTTAGCAAATAGTTAGTGAGTGTTCGCAGTGTGAATTTGAGTCACTTGTACAACATCTTATTCAAGTGGCATTATACATGGACACATTTCATGAACGACAATAAGATTGAGATTGAATCATATTCATTGTAGCACTTTGACTTAAAATATATTTACTTTCAATGCAATTTAATTTTCATGTACTTAGTTAATATTTACATTTCCATGCACGTTAATCAATTAGTGGAATGAGCGTGACTGGTTTTGAGCATAAATATGTATTCGCTTGGTAATCCCAACAACATTATTGCTTAGTTCACCTAGTAGCATAACACTTGGTAATCCCAGTAGTGGGTATGTGAGTTTAGAACATGTATGATAAGCTGGGAACAGACACTCATCATCCTTAGGCTAGTTTTGAATTTATATTCTTATTATTAATTAGATCAAATAATTAATTTCTATGTTATTGTTAAGGGTAGTTTAAGGCCCCACCAACATCATAATTATATGCCTCACTTTGGACTATGCCATACGTGACAAAAATACCACTAGTCCAAGTGAGAAGACAACGACATGTGATTAATGCTTAACAATTTACATACCACACTAGTTCCATCCCTAAAATTTGACTAGATTGCACATGAATGCTTGTGATTCATATGGTTGGTTATAGGGATTAGTCGCCACTCATCGTTGGTGCCATTATCAGGGATGGTGATAGTTATCTAGATTAGTTATATTATAAATGATCACTATAAAAGTATGAACAATTTATCGTTTTGAAAATATTAATATTTTAAGTCACACACATTATTAATTAAAAACATGTCTTCTTCACATAGAACTAATAGCCCATCACATGATGAGAACACTAGTAGGAAAAATGGTAGGATTTATATTGAAGAGAATTAGAGTGAATTACTAAATGTAGGGGTTTGATATGTTCATTTAGACCCTTACTACATTCAAAGACTATGTTCAACTGATGTAGACAACCCTAGATAGGATGGAATAAGTTCTAGAATAAGGAGGGCCTCAAAGCCTAAGACCTCCTCCAAACCTAAAAGAGATAAATTAAGGGACCATAGGGGGAGATATAGAAGCCATGGTGATTCTCCTAGTTCGTTATCTTCATTTGCATCTTCAATGTCTAGTTCTGACAAAGGTGAACATAGGTATAGAGATAACGCTCCACTAAGGGGTTAAGATGGAGATAGAAATAAAACACAAAGGTAAGATGAAAGACATCAAAGTGAGCATAAAAAAGACCATCACTGTCAAATAAATAGAAATAAAGATTATCACCATGACATGTTTGATGAAAATGAACCCTTATTGGCTACTAGGAGTATGATACAAATTAGGGAGGCAGTTCAAATACCTCATAAGCATCAAAGGGAAAGTTGCATTAAATGACTTGATATGAATAACATTCCTAAATTTAAGGGAGGCTATAATTTTGATCCATTACATCATTTACAAGCCTTCCATGAGGAGATGTTGTAGAACATCTCCTCATGGAAGGCTTGTAAGCATGTTAAGCATGTTGTAGAATAGGCAAACTCATGGTAAGGTTATGTTGGATAGAAGTAGAATCATGGTGGTTACCTGCACAACTTGGAAGTAAGGATGTTCTATTAAATGAGGAGATGCATGAGATTGTATTGGGTTTGAAATAAAGTAGTGCATCCTGTGGGTGCTATGCCATGGAAAGTATAGACATTGCATTGTGATGGATGAGTTGGTGTCACAACATTGGACTCTAGCACACCCAAACGTGAGAGTGTTTATGAGTCACTTTGGATGGAATTCTAGTTTGGAAGACTAGTCTCAAGTGCATCTGAAGGTGGTCATGAAGGTAATTCTGCAATGGTAGTGTTGTATGGTGCATTATTATGGCTATGGAGTATAGAAGCTTTGATAGCATAGCCATGATGGAGTAGCCTAGTTGGAAGAACTAGATAATTATGAAGAGGACCCCATAAAAAAATGCTAGGCACAAAGACCAACATCACCAATTATTCCTGAACATTGTCATCATGCATTAGGATGAGCTCAACTGTGTTACCCTAATGTAAAGTATAGTATAGCGACCTTGGTTAATTGGACCATAGTCATGGACATTAAGAACCTTGTTATTATGTATTATTTCCCTTATAATTTATTTTTAAGATGTAAATAAGTTAGAGATACCTATGTGTGAGAGGCATAGAAGAAGCTTCTCATGATGAAGTTTATGTGTAACCAAAAGTGAAAAAAAGTATGCATATAGTAAATGGTTGGTGTTCCACTCTATGAGATAAGAAGTTGAAGTGATGAAGAATTAAAGAGAATCCTTGAGATCATGATTTCAAAACTCCTTTATTATCCAAGAGTTGAAAGAAGAATAAAATTAGCCTTCCAGTAAAAAAAAAAGATCATCACCTAGAGCTGTAGTGCTCATCCTACTAAGTGGGCTCTTAAGAGCATTGGTAGATGAGCGAAAGCCTAACCTCTTCAAGAGGTTGTGCCCAGGCTAAAACCCAAGTCTTCAACTTGAGAAATAAGTGCCTTACCATCACTCCAAATGTTAGTCCTTAGAACTAGCATTCTAATGTTTTGATGAAAAATGAAAAATACTTGTAAATGATGTGTGGCATGAAATTGAATAGTACACACATCAAGGGGACAATATCTAGGTTGATAGGATGCATATTTCTTCATAATTTTTTTGTGAGGTTGAGGTGTGGTATGGGGGTAGAAAGGGGGGATATCATTTGTTTGCTATCTTTGATTGATGTATTTTTTTAAAGAGAGTTTTCTCCTTCTCTTTACAAGAAATGCTTTAGTAAGAAGTAAAAACCTATGAGGGTGCTTTTGAATAAGGGTAATGCCTAATCCTTTTCCTATCCCAAAAGGAAGGTTTTTCAAGGTTGGTTATAAGGATGAAAACTTGAAAAGGCATTCCCAAAACTGTTGGGCTTTTTCTTTAGACTCTCTCTTTAATGATATGATGTACTCTAATTTTTTTTATATTATTATTCATTTTTGGGATCTGAAACATGTGTCCCCCCACCTTGCATGCCCCCAGCCTCCCAAGGAAAAAAGAAAAAATAGAAATAAAAAAAGTGTATTATTATTGTTATTATTAAAACAATGGGCATAGGCTATCGGCTAGTTGGTTAGCTCACATAGTTTTGTACTTACTATTGTTGTGTTCAAAGCCTAACCTAGTACTGGTACCCTTTTGCACTTACTATGTAGTTGCTATGTGCTAGTCTAAGGGCATGTCTTAGGTAGACCTAGTAGAATCGAACTTATGACTTCGGGTTACCAAGCCAAGACCCATACTACTAGGCCAACACCTCATTGTTACATAAGGAAGAAAAGAGAGAATTTATATCCATAGGATATTTCCTTCTCTTACCATGACCTTGAAATAAAAATTTCATATACAAATTCAACTTCATCTCAAAATTAAAGCTTTGCACTATAGAATATCTCTTGTAAATCACATCAAATCTATACTTGAAAATGCACAATAAGACATCAATCTAAGCATATTCCAAAAAATATTAAAAGTGCCATTATTTATTATCCCTACTAAAATGGCATAATTAGAAGAATTCTAAAATTTTTCAAATCTAGGAACTAAAAAACACCATAGCTAAGCTTATTAAGCAAAGGAATAATAAACAATAACACTTTTGATCATGTATTCATGAGAGAAAATTAGACAAACTAGATTATCAAAAGTAAGAAGTTGTAATGAGAAATAAGAAAACCTCTATACAATAAAGACCAAGTAACAAACTACACTTTCAACTGAATCCTAAGTTTCCTTAAGTTCTTAAACCTTTGTATTCAATCATTTTCAATATTTTGAGTGTTCCATTTACAATTAAATATATCAACATGAACTTTCTCTCTATCAAATAATTATAGAAATTTGCAATAAAAAATTGAACCATTTTAACATCATTATGCTAAACACAATTATTCTAAAAACAAGATGAAAATTATGAAAAATATCCCAAGAAAACTACCAAACACCTATCAAACTTGATAAATTGAAACTTTGATGGACTACGATATCAAATATACAATATCGTAGTCCATGCTACATTATCGTATATGTGATATTGCGGGATGCGTGCTAGCCTATAAATACAACACTTAGGCACATAGATCAAGAATAGATTTCATTACACCATAGAAAAACTCTTTTAGTTTGTCTTTATGATTTTAGTCTTAAGTTCTTAGAAGTGTGAATGCCTGTAGTGTAGTGTGACGTAGTGTATGAATTCTTTATTCAAGCATTTTGTACTTGGGCACAAGTGTGATCGACAATAAAGATTGAGCTATTTCATACTATTGCACCATTCTTCTATCTTATTGCTTCACTTAGAATAATGTTTACCATTTTCACATAGACTAATGTTTACTATTTCCTTAGTTAATGTTTACTTTCCATGCACTTTACTTTTATTGTTGATTAGCATGCAGAATTGATACGACTAATTTCAAGCGTAAAGCATGATCATTTAGTAACCTAGTAGTATTATCGTTTGGTTTGCCTAGTAGCGAAGTAGTTCGTAATCGTAGTAACCATACATAAGCCTAGGACATGTAAGAAAAATCAAGAATGGATATCCATTGCCTTAGGATAAAATAGATTTGTTTACTGTTTACTTAGACTTAGAAACTATTACCATTTCATCATGTTTACTAGGAGTAAGATGGCCTACACAACATCAATTATCATATACCTCATCGTGAGTTAAACCATACCAATAGATTTCACTAGCTCACATGGGAAGAAAAAAATTTCAAAATTTAACCAATTACTAGCATATTCATATTGCCTCATCTATGGATTACAATTTGGACATGCATGTACACCTATGACTTGTATGGTTGGGTGTTGGATTACTCCACCACTCATCATTGGTGCTATTGTTGAGGACTTGTCAATGTATGTTGAGTAATTGATTACATAAAGTTTGTTGTACTTGAAACACAAAGTTATAATTCATAACTCTAACAAAGCACACTTAAAACAAATGTCTTAAACCATAACATGGCTTCAAATAAGAATACAACATCACTTGCCAAGAAGCTACAGAGAAGTAATGATAGAATTGACGAAGAAGAGGACTAGAGTATGCCAATAAAAACAAGGATCTCATATGTGCATCATGATCCTTACTATCCCGATTTTACATTCATCTTTCATTAGGATAGATAACTCAAGTGGATATATTTTCAAGGGAATGTTGTTCTACCAATAAATCATTTAGCATCCATTATCCTCCAAACTACTCTTAAGGGGATGAAACTAAGTGAAGCTCTTGGAGGGTAATGAAACCAAATACATGACCCGGCCATATGAACCCACTAATGAGCAATTAAGGAAAGACAATGCCATGAAAACCAGACATGCAAAAGACAAAGGAAAGACAATCAACTCTAATGTTATCTTGAAGGAGCTTAATGGAGATGCGTTCATTGCTAAACAACTCCATCAAAATCATGAGTTCTAGTCACAAACTCCTATCATTCAATTGGAGGAATCTATTAGGAATAAATCACACTCCAAATTAGTAGAGATACTCAGGCGGAAGGCTAAAGACTCAAGGTACAAGTAGGACTCAAGGCCAAGAGTTCCTGCTAGATCTCACAAAGAAGAACATTAGAGTCATCATAGGAGAACAAGCTGAGACCATTCTCTTACCACCTCATTTGTATCCTCACGATCATCAAAAGAATCTGATAGAAGGAGGAAAAGGTACAAGGACCATGACAAGGAAAAGAGGAGGACTCATGATTTGATTTGGAATATGAAGAGTATGAACAACACAAACTTAGGGATCGTAGAAATCACAAAAGAGATGAGCACAAAAGGGGGCACTACTACAATCAAGCACACAAACCTAATTAAGATGATGAACCCTTGATGGTAACTTAAAGCATGATTAACATACAAGAAGCTATACACATTCCAACTAGGCATGTGAGGGATAGTCGTATCAAATGGCTCAATATGAACAACATGTCAAGATTCAAAGGTGGTTATAATGCTGATCCACAACACCACCTCCAAGCCTTTCATGATGCCCTATGTCCTACAAAACATTGAAATTGACTGGCAGAAGTTAAAGTTGTTCCCAAGAATACTTGTGAAAGAGGTAGAGAGCTAGTATAGATCACTTGAACTTGAATCAATCAAAAGGTGGAGTACCATACTAAAGATCTTCAATGAGAAGTACCAAACCTACTCATGGATGTATAATTTAAGGAAACAAATCTAAGGATGGAAGCAAGGGACTCATGAAACCCTTGATACAGTAATGGATAGGTACTATTCATTACAACATAGATGCCTAGGCCATAAATTCTAGTAGTGGGAGCAACTAAGGCACATTATAGATGGGTTATGAAATAAGACTAGAGAGACCCTTGGGGTTTATGCCCAAGGTAGATTATCAGAGATGACTATCGATTGAATCCAAAGACTAATTAACCAAGTGGCAAAGGAAGAAGGTGAGTGAAGAAAGAGAGAATCAATAGAAGAGTATAACAGATACCCATCCATTAGGAAAAGAGATGCAGGAGTTTGTGATATCTAAGAAGAGGAAACCTTGGAACATGAAATTCAAAAGAAGACTCTACCAATTCAGAAAATTGTAACTGATATTGCAATGAAGGTAGATAAAATGTGGGACTTAGTACATGAAAAATTTACAACTGCATTAAAGATTGCAAATGAGAGAATGGAGCAAGCCTTTGGAAAAGGTAAAGATGAAAAAAAGAAGAAAGTGTTTGGATGAAGAGGCAAAGTGGCTATAGTGGCTGAGTGTTCAGACACTAGCTCCACTAATGAGGAAGGATGTGCCATGTGTCAATACGAACATCCTAAGGGATGTTGCCCAGTAATGGCACATTTACAAGAAATAGAGACATACTCACTTAATCCTAAATTTGTCCAAAAATAAATGCCTAGAAGGTTACCTTATCCCCAAGGTAGCTACAGGCATAACTTCCAACAACATACTATCCTAGTGAAGCTTTGCCATAACCACAAGAGCAATATTATCAGGCAATGGCAATAGCCCCAACCATGGGCCATGTTACCACCTTGCCAATAGTATCCATATTAGTAGCCTGATCATTATGGATACTCCATAGAACATCTAATATCACCAACAAATGCAACCATTCAAACTTCAAAATATTATATGCCTAAGTACCATAGACCAATGCTACCAAGAATGAATCCAAACTCATACATGCATCCATCAGCGGTTGGTTCAAATTAGCAGCTTAACGCTTTACGACTTGTGCTACCTCCTGTCATGTAGGGGGAATTTTCATTGCAACCACATCAAAAGAGAATAATAAGGATGATTAGTACATAAGAGGAGGTGATAACATATGAATCCAAACCCAAGAAATGATTGTTCTTCTGAATGAGTTCGGAAAAGATTCAATGGATGGGGAACACATCTACTTCCACCCCATCTGCATCTAATCCTCCTCAACACAACAAGCTTCCATCTTTGTCAAATTCAAATGCCACAACTATCATGCTTACTCAAACAATCATGCACTAGATCAAGGTAAGAGCCCTTCCACAAAAATGAATTGATCTAGGATGCCCCTTAGTTTATCTCCAAATAGTAGGACAAAAACATTGTAAAGCTCTACTTGATTCCAAGTTAGGAGTGAACATGATCTCCCAAGATATGTATCAAGCCTAGAATCTACCACCACTAAAGAAGAGTAACATCTACTTAGAGCTTGCCATCTAGACAATCATAGTTCCACTAGTACAAGTTGGTGATATGATTACAACCATCATTGGTTGGTCCTACCCTAAATATTTCCTAGTCATTCATATGGGAAAAAAATAAAGGGGAGTTTCTAATTATTATGGGAAGAGCTTGGCTTAGCAGTATTGACACTAAGCTTGGAATTCATGACTTGTCCTTGGAAATTTCCAAGAAAGATGAAATCGGTATTATACAAAGACAAAGAGTTCCATGTATTACATACAATAATAATGGGTGCAATTGCATGCAAAGAATATGGGCAATTAGATAAGAGGATATTAAAGCATGCAATAAATGTGTAGAGGAAATATGTGTGTAGAAATATTTGTATGCAGTAGCCACATAGTAAGAAGGCACTCGATGGTTGATCACTAATGAAGAGATTGAATCAAATAAATACATGGAACTAGAAGAAAAAATTATTAGTGCCTACATTGAAGAGACTAATAAGTTAGAATAATTAAGAGAAAGACACTTCTACCCATGAACAAATCAAGAAGAGGAGATAGACTAGGAACACTTGGAGATCCTAGAGATAGTGGAACCATAACCATTAGAATTGAAGGCCCTATCGACTACATTGGAATATGCATTTCTAAACAACAAAAAGTGGATAATCATCAATACCACTTTAACAAAAGAATAGGAAAGGAAGCTGTTGGAAGTGATAAATAGATGACCCACAACATTCATGTGGTCTTATGATGAGATCACAAGAATTGATCCATGAATTTTCCAACACTGGATATACACTAACCTTGCAGTCAAACCAAGACATCAACCCCAATGAAGGCTCAATTTGAAACTCAAAGAAGTAGTCACGTAAGAGTTGGAAAAATTGCTAAAGGTAGGATTCATCTATCCTATTGCAGATAGTGAATGGGTTATCCCCTTGGTGATTGTTCCAAAGAAGTGGGGCAAATGGTGAGTTTGCATTGACTTCTAGATGTTGAATGTTGCTACATTCAAAGATCACTTCCCTTTGCCATTTGTTGATCAGGTCCTAGACACCATTGTAGGACATCAATATTACAATTTTCTGGATGGATACAATGGATTTAATCAGATCCACATTACACCCAAAGACCAAGAGAAAATAATGTTCACCAATCCATGAGGAATGTTTACCTACAAGAAGATGCCCTCTGGTCTTTGCAATGCACTAGCTACCTTCTAGAGATTGATGCTTAGCATCTTACAAAAGAAAATTGGGAATGGAGTAGAAGTGTTTATGGATGATTTTTTGATGTACAAGATAGATTTCAAACAAGCGTTGGATTAGTTGGAGCAAGTACTCAACAAATGTGTTGAAACCAATCTTAAGCTCAATTGGCAAAAGAGCCATCTCATGGTCCAAGCAAGTATAGTGTTGGGACATAAAATCTCCCAAAAGGGTATTAAAGTGGATCCTGAAAAGATTAGAGTCATCCAGAATATCACTCAAAGGCCACAAATAGTGAAAGATGTGAGACCATTCTTGAAACACATGGGATATTATAGAAGATTCATCAATTTTTTTTGAAGATAGCTAAACCGCTTGTGGAACTTACAAAGAAGATGCATCCTTTAAGTGGATAGAGTCATGTGAAAAGACATTGGAAGCTTTGAAGCAAAAACTAGTGGAGACACCAATCCTCCAAGCTTTGAATTGGTCAAGACATTTTCACATCATAACTGGTGTTCCAACTATGCGTTTGGTGTAGTATTGACATAATTAAATGATTAGAAGAGACTCTACTATATACACTATGCTAGAAGGAGAATCATTGGAGCATAATTAAACTAACCACAACAGAGAAGGAGCTGATAGCCATGGTGTATGCACTTGAGAAGTTCAAATATTATGTGCTCGGATATCAAATTTATGTCCATATTGATCATAGTGCCATTCAGTTTCTCATGAACAAACCAATCGTCAATCCCAGCATGATAAGATGGCTCATAATTTTGCAAGAGTTTGACATCACGATGATTGACAAAAAAGAAAAAAAAATATGGTAGTTGATCATCTATCAAGGCTGAAATGGGATTCCAAGGATCAAGTATAACCTTTATTCAACCAATTTCCTGATGAGGATATGTTTACCAAAACAATATAGGCTGTAAATTCAACAAGGAAGCTAGGGACTGTAGAATATCTAACTTATCTATCAACACAAGAGCTCCCTTATAAATGGAGTAGAAAACAATGTGAGTAGTTTCTTCATAGAGAAAAACAATATATGGAAATCTATATAAGATTTGTGCAAATGGGCTTGTCAGATGGTGTGTGCTAGAATGTGACCAATAGAGAGTCTTACAGGATGCCCATAAAGGCCCATGTAGAGATTCCCATACTTTTGCATAATCTTGTGAATGATGCCAAAAAGATAGATGAGTTACGACTAGATAAGAAGGGCCACAACACTGGATACACCCATTGGAAGCATTTGACATATGGGGAATTGATTTCATGGGGTCCATAACATTGATGTCAAATGGAAAAGGATACATAATTTTGATTGTGGATTACTGTACAAAGTGGGCAGAGGTAACAGTAGTAAAAGACTGTATAGTAAAGACAACTGTCAAATTTTTCCAACAACATGTGGGAAAGAAATTTGGAGTGCCAAGGATGCTTATACTAGACAACGGGACTCACTTCACTGGTGCTACATTTAAAAAGCTCATGCAATAACATGGGGTAAACCATAAGCTAACAACACCATATCATTTCCAAGAAAATGGTCAAGCCAAAGTGACTAACCATGAAATTACTAGAATACTTACTAGGATAGTTAGTAGATTTAGAAAGGACTAGAGCACTAAACTGAATGACACTCTATGGGCCTATAGGACATCTTAGAAACTACCTATACGGTACTCACCATATGAGTTAGTTTACGGCAAGTTGCCGATGCTTCTAGTCTAGGCAAAGCTTCACACTTTAGCTATTGCCAATGAACTTGAGCTTAGCCCAATGAGAGCATCTCATGAGCTTGAATCTTTTAGATGAAAATAGGCTTGTAGCACTTATGAGTAACAAAGTCCATAAACATTACTCCAAAATTAGGCACANCCAGAGCTTCGCTACACTAGCCAGGATTGGGAAATGAAGGGAGTGCCGCCTCTTATTTATAGAAATGGCGGCGCAACGCGATATTGCGTACGCGATATCGCGGCCTAGTGAAAACCGCGTCTCATCACTTTTCTTTCCATTTTACATATTCTTTAATATTTTCTCATGGTTTTATACTTTTTCATTCCTTTAATTTTTGATATTCTTTTACATTTTTCAATTCTTTAATAAATTTTCATTCTTTAACAATTTTTATTCTCTACATTTTTTTCAATTCTTACTATCTTTTTCATAAATTTTTTTCATGACCTTTGTAAATAATTTTGATTATTAATAAAACACATTACAAATAAGGAAAAATGTAGTCCAATCAAGTGAAGATTTCACTATGTTATCAAGTCATAAGGGATTGATTATTTGAATAGTGAGCCCACATCATCCATCCATTTATTCCAATAAAAGAGGATCTTACCATGGCCATAATGATATTTCTCTCATCATACAACTAAGAATAAACTTGTGATCATTATGCCTAGATCGAAAAGAGAAGAACCAAGTAGGAATGTAAAGACTGTGACATCAAGGGGATTTATGGACTCTCTTGGATTACTTCTATTAGTTCTATCCTATTACTTTGGTTGTATTATATCCTTGTAGATCTAATGAAAAATGGAAGTAAGAGTAAAGTAAGTGCTACCTTACCATATCACTGGAAAGACATGTTACCCATGCCTGAAGGTAGTCCTTTGGTAAGGTTGACATAAATAAAAATAAAACTCATGTACTATAAATTTTCTAGCATTCCCATTGGAAAAACATATTACCCATGCCTGAAGGTAGGCGACTTCTCAAGAATCTAAAAAAATAAAAAGGTGCAATGAATGAACTCCTCCCTTGAAAAATACGCCAAGTGACAATACTCCTTGCAACAGTGGTAGACTTGGTTTAAGTCTTGGATAGAAAGGCTAATAATTACTTTAACCACTAATAAAACATAAGAATTTATTATGCTTATAGTAAGATACCTCACATCTTGATTTTTGCAATCTCTTCTAAGCCCATTTCATCTCACTACATGAATAATCATAACTTGCGATTTTGTATAACATAGCGTAATTTTTCTACTTTGGTGATACTAACATGTGTGTTTTGCTAAATAGGTATTCGTTATATTCATCTCCTTAAGTGCCTAAGGACATTTTTAGGCATGGTTATACAAAGGCATTAAGGGTTGGAGCTTGCTTTGGAAAGGATCCACTTGTATAACTATTGTATCTTATATCTACCAAGTGATTCCACATCATCTTGAGCCTTCCAACATCAATAAACATCAATAAAAACTTCCCATATCATTCAAACTATCCATTCTAATAACATGGACTCATCACCCTTCTTATCCATCTTCTCAACACTTCATGAACTCTCGTAGCCCAAGGTTCCTTCTTTATCAACTTTCCATGCTAAATTTTGAGCCAAAAGTTTCAAAATTTCTGATGGTTGGAAGGTATTATAACGACAAGTATGATGGGATAATTGAAAATTTTTAATAAAAATCAATCACCTTAACGCCAAGAAACACTTAAATAATGCTCTTAATGAACCATAACAATCCTTACAAGCCATGAATAAGAAGGAAATGGACAATTGTGAAGGGTTATAAGGAAAATAACACTTATGGGGTTACTTTTTTAAAATTTCCTAACTCTGCAATCATAATGAACTAAGAACTTAATGTGACTAAGGGTATGAGTGAGGTATAGAACCATTGAGAATGTATGAGAACACCTTAGGAATTTAGAACCCTTGATTGATTGCAGATGGCCCCAAAGAGATGAGCACAAGGTGAACCTTCACAACTAGCAAGCAAATGACCATGAGGCCAAGGAAGAGGCCAAATAGGAGCATAAGAGCCACAACTAGAACATGCGGAGTAGGAAGCCCAATCATTCAGAATCCATCAAGAAACACTTGCTACTGGACATTCAACTCAAGTGGAGGTAGAACCACAAGTACAAGGACAACACCTCATGCAATCGCAAGAATGCCTCCAAATCATTCAAGAAAGAGTGCTCTTGACCATAGTAATTGTGGAAATTAACTTTGGTCTATTTGTGGAGTTTGTTCTAGAAGTAGTGAGGACAAAACTCCAAGTGTCACGGATATGGCCCATCCTATCAAACAATGAAGAATGGTACCTTGGGAAGACTTACTAGTTTTGGAATAATAAGGCAAAAGATGCTACGATTAACATAGAGGGAATCTCTATTTCATACTTAGTCAAGGTGATAGCAGAAGCTTTGAATGTGCCCAATGAAGGGGCAAGGTTAGCACATTTTCCCACTAGATTAGACATAGAAACCAGAAAACTATGGCTGAGAAAAGCATATGGAAAAGAAGATAAGAAATATAATGAGCTAACTCTAGAGGAGAGGATATTTTTCAAAATTGGCATATATGATTTATTTCCCACTAAGAGACTAAATAGATTGCCCACCAATGCGGCTAGAGGAAGTGCGATCTTAATGAAAAAGTACAATGCCAATCTCACACAACTCTATTTTATGGAGATTTAGAGGTAGTTCAAGGAAAAGAGGCAGGAAAGCTCACACTTCTATTTCCTTGCCTAATTAGGAAGCTATGCCAGTGTGCTAGAATCATGGAATACACTAATGGCATCCTTAGGAACTCCTAAAACACTTCATATGCTAAGATGCTTAAGCCTGCATTATTAAAGAAAAATTAGATGGAGGAAGAAATAGAAGCTTTGGAAATCACACAAACTAAACAACAACAACAAGCAAGTTCCAGTGATCAGTAGTAGTAGTAGCAACAAGAACAACATCAGTAGCAAGTTCCATCATCGTCATTGCAAGACTACAGACCATCAATAAGTCATTTGCATCAAATTGTAGAGATTTTTAGTTGGGGAACAAGGGAGGAGGCCAACCTCTACAAAGTGATTGATAATGCCATTCAACCCACATTTTCTACAGATTCCCTAAGTGGACAAATCTCATTATAGTCAGGAGGAGGAGAGGCCCAATGATCACAATAGATCTTTGGGAATGTTGCATCATTCCAAGTGATCCTAGCAATCGATGAAAGAGCCATGATTGTGGTAATGCAACAACAAGATGTAGTGAAAGTCATAGAGGTGATCACAGATCACATTAAGGAATCCTTTAATCTATCTATTGTGCCACCAGCAGATCTAACTAGAACCAAATATGCTCATATGCTAGTTGAAACCTCAATGACTCCTACTGACCATGAAGATATGTTAGATTGACTGTTGTAGACTAGATAGGTGATGACAACACTTTTTAACATTCCAAGTGATGTCACTATAGTGCAATCAAAGCTGATAACAACAAAAGGCAAACTGGTCATGGTAGAGACTAGGGTAGAGCATGCAAAAGCTAAAATTCTAAGATTACAAGAAAAGCTTGCAACCCTAAAGGCCAAATGCAAAGATCCAATATAATACATTGCACTTGACCAATTAGAACAATTTAGAAATAGAGCAAATTACTTGCCTACTAGAGCAGAACAAGCAGATAGAGAATGATAAGGAGAAAGCAATGTGAAATCCCTCCATAGCAGAAGCACAAACATATGCACATGCTAAGGCACTCACTGCAACCTAGAAAAGAATAAACAACTTGTTGTAGATAACAGTAGGTTAACTAACATTGAAAAGTAGAAAAACATCTTGGAAGAAAGCATTCATTAGTTGGGAAGCAATTGATAAGGGTTAACCCAGACATGAGCCACTTAGCTAGAGAGAATAGAACCCTCTCAACGAAGGAGGTACATGCGATAAGACAAAAATTAGCTATTGAAATCAACGCGTGGTAGAACGAAGCTAAGAAGTATGAATGGCTTAAAGAACGCTTTTGTGATCAAGTGGGGATGTATAAATAGATCGATGAAAAGGAGATCTAGATCCATATCAGCGCAAAACCCAAATTGGTAGCCCATCTTAGATGGTTATGCCCACATCCACTAAGTGGAAGCTAAAAACAAAGACCTACAGATAGAAGATCTGAAGGAATACATCAGGTTAGCTGACCTTCATTATGCTAACTTGGTGATATTAATAGCAAGCAAGCCCAAAAATGAACTAGAACAACAAGTAGCACCCACATACGCATTGTACAAGAAGTTTGCAAATTGGAAAGATGCCTTGTAGAAACTTCAAGTAGCAAACTTCGAACTAGGAGTAGTACACACTAGCTACCAAGAGAAAAAGGATGTTGCAGCAAACCTGGCCAAAAGATTGTCTTATTACCATGAATTTTGTGCAAAAACCAGAGCATTCGAAGAGGAGAGAAGGTAGTTTGCAGCATGGTATATTAAAGTCAGTCAAATGTTCTTGCAGCTACCATGTCCATGGGATGTACCAGCTTCATCACACATTGCATAACAAGTATGGACTGTACATGACCTAAGAATGGAAGAGTAAAAACTTCAAGCATTGCTAAACAAATATAAATTTTAGAAACATGGAGACAAGGGGAAGCAATCGATGGAGGAGCCACCACCATCAGAAACTACATAGGCTACATTAAGCTTCACCGAGTTTTGCTTTTTGTCAAAAGTTGTTGTGTCATGTCTTGTCATTTTTGTAAAACACCATTATGGCATAAAGTGTCATGTAAATCTACCTCCCAAATTTGTAAGGAACACTATTCTCATTTTGTTTTAACTTGAGGACAAGTTTTCATAGTCATGGGGGTATGTTAAATCAAAATTTTGGTGGACTATGATATCATAGCTTTGATATTGTAGCCCATGCTTCATTATCCTATATGTGCTATCGTGAGATGTGTGCTAGCCTATAAATACAACACTTAGGTGTGTGGATCGAAAATAGATTTCATTACACCATAGTGAAACTCTTTCAATTTGTGATTTTAGTCTTAAGTGCTTAAAAGTGTGAATTCCCACTATGTAGTGTGATGTAGTGTATGGAGTCTTTATTCTAGCATCTTGTACTTGGGCACAAGTATGATCGACAATAAAGATCAAGCTATTTCATATTATTGTAGCATTCTCTTAGCTTACTACTTTACTTAAAATAATGTTTACTATTAGCATATAGACTACTAGTTATTGTTTTCTTAGTTAATATTTACTTTTCCATGCACCTTATTGTTACTGCTGATTAGCATGCGAAATCGATACGATTGATGTTGAGCGTAAAGTGTGACCGTTTGGTAACCCAGTAGTATTATCGCTTGGTTTGCATGGTAGTGAAGTACTTGGTAATCCCAATAATGATTACATAAGCCCGAGACATGTATGGAAAATCAAGAATTGATGTCCATTGCCTTAGGATAGAATAGATTTGTTTACTGTTTACTTAGACTTAGAAAATATTACCATTTCATCATGTTTACTAGGAGTAAGATGGCCTACACACCATCAGTTATCATATACCTCATTGTGAGTTAAACCATACCCATAGATTTCACTAGCTTAGGTGGGAAGACAATGATCCTGAACTTTAACCAATTACTAATATATTCACATTGCCTCATCCACGGATTACGATATGGTCACGCATGCACAGTTGTGACTTGTATGGTTGGGTGTTAGATTACTCCACCGCTCATCAACACCTATCATAAAGAGTTTGAAAAGAGGCTTATCTTTTTTTATTTAAACTAAATTTAGCTTAAAATTTTTCCCATTCTAATGTCATAAGTGGGGTTATATTAGAGAAAAAATCTATAATATGAAAAATTTCTTTATAATTAAATTTAATTGTTTTCAAATAAGAATCATATGCAACTAAAGTACTAATATTTCCATAACAAGAAGTCCACAAACCAAATATTCATTTAATGGAATCCCATGAATATTGCAAATGGTGCCATTGCAAATGAGAACTAATCTGGTAGTAAGCTATCCAAATGTGTTAATGCACAACTAATCTTTCAATTTTAATTTTGGTAGAAGTAATAACCTTATTTCTCTATTAAGTATTAAATCAAATTTTTGAATTAGCTAGATAACCATATTTAATTCAATGTCTAATAAACGATTTCTAACTTTCATCACCTTGCAAAACTCTTAAAATCTATTTGTCAGCAAGCAATATTCCTTAAGTTGTTGTTTCATCTTTTTTGTTGAGAGTACAAAACTCCCAATTAATTCAAGGAAAGTAATAAAGAGTATTAATATTTCCCAGGAAAAAAAATTTCCAATATGCTGGTCTAATTGCTCATATAATCTTTTAGAAGAAACTATAAATGAAGAATAACAAATATGAGCAGAATACAAAATTCTAGAAGCAACAATAAATCACCAACACAGTTACTGATTTTCTGACAAACTTTATATGAAACTTTCTCCCAAAATTGATTGCAAAAGTTAAGGGGCAAAAATGGATGCTCAACAAAGTGATAAACTCATAAGGTTTTTGGTAACTAGGGACCCATGAGATGATAAATTTTTTATTAGTATATAAAAAAAGTTTATGATACACTGCTTCATCGCCTCAATTATTTCTTATCATCCTCTCATCATATTTCTCCCTGGATTATTCACATTTTACTCCACAAGTTTCCCTTATGTATAGAGACAGAGGCAGATATCCGTAAGATTGTACATATGTTCATTTTTCTTCAAAATTTAATCAATCTGTGCAGATTTCTGATGCACCTGTTCAGTTTTAATAGTGTATAATAAAAGTTGGTTAAATGCCCCTATTGCTTCCATATACATTTTATATAAAGGGGCACTAAGCAGTCATAAGATAGCCCATTTCAGTTTCATAACTAATTTAACAAATAAGCTTCCAGAGCTCTTACAGAAAGCATAATGATTTTCTTAAATTTTCTTATCTATAAACGACAGACTCAACCACTGTGCAAAGACATTTAAATGCTGATCGCCTGGTCCAAAGTCCAGTATGTGCTATATTTGGATTTAAAAATTTTGATTAGTGAATCACAGCGCAAATCATTACAGCCAAACATACTTGGAGAGCTCCATTTATCCTGAGAACACGAGCAGTGAACAAAGCCCTTACCTTCTTAACATGAGATTTGCGAACCCATGCTAGTAAACAGTTGCGATATGGCTTGGCTTCCAATTACAGAATAATTATAGAGTCCATGCTTGTTCAAATCAATGAGTGCAAGGCAATTAAGACCAAGAACAGGCCTACGATTCTAAAGTATCCTAAAACTTTAAGAACATTGCTCCTTTCATTGTAATTATATCCATCAGTTGCGGTAAAAGTTGCATTGCCTTCTTTTCTCCCTCTAGTATTTAAACAAGAGTTGATTTTTATACAGAACTTGCAAATAATTGAGAATATTAGAAACACTCAAAATCTGGAAAACATAGTTTGAAAAAAAGATCAAGGTCAGTAAAAGTATTTTCATAATTGCTAGTGTTTTTATATAAGCAATGTGTAATATTTTATTGCCATAGGCACGAAAAAATAGATGCATTATCAAAACAAGAACGACTGCACATCATAGTTGCCACAAGTGGCAGAAAACTGGATCAGAAACATCCGTTGTGTTTTCAAACGTTTTGCAAATAACAATTTCTAGTAACTACGCTTCACATTGCCTCATCATTAAGACAAACCTTGAAATAAATTCTTTGTGAAAGAGAAGCATATAGCTGTTAATAATTTTAATATATTTTGTTTTTAATTAAATTATATAATTTGTGAAGCTGATAGACACCAGGTCTTGTTTGCAGCTTACCACCACGACCTAAACATGACTCGTGGTTAAGTCATGCTGTTGCAAATTTTCACCATTAGTGGCAACATAACTAGTGGTTCAATGGCGGTTAACTTTTGGCAAATTTTGAAGTGAAGCTTGATGATTTTGAAAGCTTAAAGGGACCTTATGAATGTTCTGCATTCAAATATTACATATTTGATACCATTTAATTTCTGTAAATCTTTCAATATGATACTTTGTTGTTATTAGGAAATGATAGCAAGTAGCTTCAATAGTCGTCTAGTGGTGGTCAACATTTTTGTTGAATTTTGAGATGTCATTATTATTTAAGAAAGTAGAAAGGGACCTTATTATCACACTGAACTTTTGAGAAGCCTTAAACCCTCAATTCCATATCACGTAAAATATTTGCAGTTTTGCACATGATGGGATTACAAGAAAATATGATTACACGAAGAAAGCAATGAGCAATGGAAACATACATGGTTAAATAATGAATCTGAATAGGTTGTCAAAATTTGAATGTGTAAATGGGATATCATTATTTAAGAGTTCAAATAGGTAAATAGTAGAACATTCTTTGCAAAGAATATAAATAGTATTGAAGATGAGCACAACATTGCAGTATAATGTCCCACAACTTAACCGTCAGCAAGAATTTTCTTAATCATGTTTTCAAAACTCACACCATTAACATTTGTAGCCTTAATAAATCCCAAGGGTCCATGGACGTGATAAAATTTCAGAAAAAAATTTTAAGTAATAAAGGTAAAAGATTTAAGAGTTAGTTTGGATTGTTTAACACAGGCTATACAGACGAGATGATTTGGTACTACTTACAACATGTAAATTCACAAAGAAACTTGCATACCAGAACCAATGCTATAGTTTGGGCTGAAGCAGTGAGCTTCCTACTACAGTTGACTGTTGAGGCCGAGGGTGCGAAGCTCAAACGACTGGTGCACATCAGTTATGCCTAACGTTGTTAGGGCCGACGCCTTTGAACTCCAGCCTGCTGCTGCTTCTTCCAACTTCCAACATCTCTTTATTGATAAAACACGCAGGCGGGGCATGGATCCATCCTGAAGTACTGGCAATTTCCTGAGCTCAGACAAATACCAGAGCCTCAATTCCTGCAATTTTGGAAACGCTCCCGTCCTCCCAAACGGCAAAGGCAGTTCCGTGCAGAAACCATTATAAAGCAGAGCCAGATATGTCAGCTCCGGCAGTGCACAAATCACCGCCGGATACTCGCTATGATTTCCCACGATTGTTAGAAATTGCAGGCTCTGAAAGCTCCTCCCAACATCAGAAGGAAACCTTATATCCCGCAACATTAGAGTCTGGAGTCCTTGCAGAGGAACATGCCACTCCTCCTCATCCGGCGGAGACGTTGCAGGACTGGTTCCGAGAAACTCAATTGATACCAGAGTTAATGTACGAAGCAGAGGAAGGTTTATGCGAATCCGGGGTAAATCGAACTTATTGACTTCAAGGCGCACTTCCTGCAATTGCGGAAGCTGCACAGTAATGGAATCCCATCCCCAACAATAATCATCATTATCATTTGATCTGCTTCCTCCTGCTCCTCCTCCTGGGCGTATGCAAATGTTTCTGAGCATCTGCAACTTTGTCATTGGGTCGCTCGGCTTCCACAACCACTTGGAATTTGCTGCCGCAGACAAATGGGTAAGGCAGCGAAGCTCTGTTATCCATGGAGGTACCTCTATTCTCATGTTAGTGCAGAGGTATTCCAGTGACTTCATGTGTCTTAGACATTCCGGTAATGCCCTGCCCATCATTGCATATTCCAAGTTCAGGAACTTGAGCAACCTGAGCTTTCCCACGCTTTCGTCGACAATCCGAATGTTTGACAGAGGAATCACCAGTGCTTTCAGAGCATACGCATTTGCCAGAAACTCATTTGGAATTGTGGGTGAGCTGCTGCTTCCAACCCCACCAGTAAAACGCAGGCTCCTAACCGATGCTGGACACCTGAAGTCGCTGGGTATGGATACAGAGCATGGCACACGGATCCGGCGAAACTTGTTGTTAGTCTGCTGCTGCTGCTGCGCTGATGAAAACTTTCTGATAACGCAGCCCCCACATTCTGTGAACAGAGACACAGCCAATTGGTGGACCAAACCATGCATTGTAATAACCACATATGGTTTCCAGGCCGTTGCTCGGTAAGAGATTTGGAGAAGTGATGTATCGCAGAGATTCTTGAGTACAGCTTCACCATGGTAATGGCACTGAACCAGTCCCTCGGCCTTCCACATCCCTATTACCTGCTCTGGTTCTACCTCCTCATTCTCTTGGAGCATTCCCAGGTATGCAAAACATGCCTTCATTGTGGGATCAAGTGCATCAAAGCTGAGCTTCAGCAAATTGATAACCCCTTCCTGTGGATCTTCTGGTGATGATGATGAAGAAGAAGAAGAGGAGGAGGATTCATTGAGGCTTAAAGTTAAAGCCCAGTCACAAGGACACTGCCGCTTTAAAAGTCCTGCAATGGTTAACACTGCCAAGGGTAGACCTCCGCAGCGTTTCAGAGCCTTCTTGACTGTTTCATCAAGCTTATCATCAAGATGCTCCTGCCCAACATGTTTCAGAAACAAATCTTTACTTTTCTCCAGGGATAGCAGTGGCATCGTATATATGGAATCAGCTTCCATCTGCACAGCTACATCCGTATCTCTGGTCGATATTAGGATTTTGCAGCACTGGGGAAACCCAACTGCGCTCAATTTCTGAGCCACGGTTTGGTAGTGACCCCGTGATTTTTCGGATTTGGGCAAATCCCAAATGTCATCCAGAACTACCAGACAGGTCTTGTTGAGCAGGGCATCATGAATCTTCTGCTGCAAAATATCTTGAGTCTCTCGCCCGTATTCGATCCCCAGCGTGCCCAACACGTTCATTTGAAGCTGTGTGACGCTGTAAGTCTGAAAAATACATAGCCAAATAGCTCTGTCAAAACTTGACTTCATGGACTGATACACATGTTTCAGCAGCAGCGTTTTTCCGCTGCCCCCCAAACCAACAATGGCAACTTTCCTGTGTGTTCTAAGCAATCCAACTATTTTAGAAATCTTAGGATCCATATCCACCGACACATTTTCGTGATCAGTAATAACAGGCCCAATTATTTTAAATGATTGATACCGCACCTGATCATTACTAGATCCAGCACCTGTCTCAACTGGGGCAATTACGGATTTTTGCATACCAAGTTGAGTTGCTTGCTGGAGTAGCTCGTTCAGCCGTTTACTTACTCGCCTAATTTGCAGACCCCATTTCCGTTTAAATCTTAGTTTCCTAAGATGCCCATTAAGGAAGGACTGACCACCTCCTGATTCTTCGTGTTTCTGCAGCTGGATTACGCAAAGTTCGATGATGTCTTCGGCATCCATTGCCGATGCGCTGAGATCTCTGAGCCACTTGGCTACGGACGCTAATTGCTGGGTTTNAGGTGGAAATGTGGTGCTCTGCACGATGGCAGTAGCTACAGGAGTTAGGAAGATAAAAATAGTCAACCTTTTGTTTAAAAACCTTACCTCCAGCTCCTAAATTTAAAGTGGTTTTTTTTTTGGAAATGTCTAATTCGATACAGTAGCGACGATAGTGAGCCCCGTTAACCTCAATTCCACGGTCAGAGATAACTCGACCTAAGGTGCTAACTATGTCTCGCTCAAGAGGTGAAAAGATTAAAGGAAGATGAGGGAGCTCTACATAACAAGGGATAATATTAAAGGCTGGGTCGCTGACGTTGAAATCAAATTTCCAGGCCCGGGCGATGAGGGTAGCATTACGAGCAGGGAAAATGCAAAGAGAGAGAGCTTTCTCGATTTGAGAAGCCTCCGAAAGCTCAGCAAGGACAAAATTGCGGGCATAATATCGAGCGTGTGAAACTTGAATTCCGTGGGCTTGTAAAATAGTTTTAATATGCATATTGATGCTTAAAGAGCGAGGTAGATAACCTACTATTTGAAAAAAAATAAAACGTGCAGAAAATTCTTGAGAATAGGAGTCAAAAATATCTTGAGGAATGAGAAAATCCAAAGGTTCTGAGTTGGGAGAACTCCCCTGAGGAGAAGAAGAAGCAGCCGCTGAAGATGCATCCATATCCTTGCCGGCAAGGAGCTCCTCGTCCATTGGAACTGGCTCCACGTCGGAAGGAACACGAAGGCAACCCTGAAGGCAACCCTGGAACAACCTGTAGGAATGGCACCTCAATGCAGATCCTGCAGCCGACTCTGGGATTGATCGGCCACCACCGCGACCGAAGGAAGAGCTGCCAGGGCCGCTGCGACTGACACAACGGAACCCACAGACGCGCGCACCGTTGTTTGACATTTTGTTCCATATGTTATGCTACATAAATGAGTAGTAAAATATGAAAAAGTGAATAGTATGGTGGTTGTTGATTGTAAGAGATAACACTTTGTTGTTTTGAAGCTTGTTCGTTATGTATTGGGTTGAAGAGTTAAGGATATATTTTATAATATTCTTTGAAAGTTTGTAATATAAGATTCATAAAGATTAAGTGAAGTTCTTGAGAAGTTTTTTAGCTGCGGTGTGCATCTTTCTGGTTGATGACAATAAATTTTGTTTTCTTGCCTTAGAGAAATTCTTACTAAGATGTGAATACAAGGGAATGTGATTGTTAAGTTTGTTAGATTTTCTTTTTACATTAAAAATTGAGTTATATGATTCTAGTTTTAATGGAAATGATTTGTCTTATTGTCTACTTGTTTTAAAGACTAGTATGTTTAATTGTTTTTTTGGAGTTGATAGTAACATGTCAAAGTGGAAACAAAGCTTTGCATACATTGGAAAACAAAGAAAAAGAATTGGATATAATATTGACCAATGTGCATATACCTTTAGTGAATCATTTCAAATTGTTGGAATATGTTAAAGAAAGTATATATTCAAGAATAAGTTTTCAAGAATTCTTCTTATTTATTCAAGTATATACATATTTTTTATAAGCATAAAGCTTGATAAATTTGTTTTCTTCAATGATGTCCATAGATAGAGATAAGATAAGTATGATGAAGGCAATGATCCATAGCACATGTGATTATGTTTTAAAACCTATCTTATTAAAAGATTTACAAAATATTCCACAACATGTTATTAGAAGAAGGAAAGCAAAGGATAAAATTTTTCAGCAAAAAAGAAGTCAATTGAAGACAAGAAAAATGATATAAATATTAAAAGGTACAAAGAGAACTCATCATCATCATCCTAGCCTTGTCCCAACAAAATGGGGTTGGCTAATATGAAAAGATTTAAAGGAAAAAATCAAAAAGTTTGATGTAGTGTACTTAAATATTTGTTTCTTAATGTAGTTCAAATCTTAAGAGTCAATGGTAAGCATTTTGTTTTCTAGAACCATAATATAAAGTAAATCATAGTATTTATTATGCAATGAAGTTTTATTTATGTATGCATTTTAATTTTAAGTAGAAACCACTCTAAATAAAATCTTAAAAGTTATGAATGTTTATAAAATAATACAAACAATTGTTACTAATTGTCTTCAAGTGCAAATTGACTTAACAAAATTTGAAATAGTAATAATGTGAATTTATTTAATTGTGTTTTTTATTATATTTAATATGTTGTGCAAAGATATATAATATATTTAAAGAGATTAAACAATAGCAATTATGATACCAAGAAAAAACTACATTATCATTTAGATGGAGATGAAGGTATTGATGGGAAAAATATTAGGAAAAATATTATGGTTTTTGAATTAAAGATTGAAAGAAAAATGATATGCAAGTCACCCTTGATGAAAGAGGAAATAATCATGTTGAGCAATCAAAGTATAGACTAGAAAATGAATTAAATTTATTTAGTGAACATGGGGGGAATAGTGAACAATGTAAATGAAAGTGTGTTATTCCAAAATTATGTTCGTGTAGATAAAGTTTACTAATTTAAACAAGTGATTGATTATTATAATCATATTGATAGTGATTTACAATGTCTTATTTATTCAAAAAGTTCATATATTGAATAATATGATGTTGATGAATGTTGTAATATTCATAAGAGCAAATGATTTGCATTATAGTTGTTATTAAGCATATGTAATGTATTGTACATGAAACAAGTGTAACTATTATAGATAGATCATAATAGTAGTAAAAAAATGGAAGCTAGTTTTAATGACATTATATGCAAGAAAATGTTATAGAATATTCGAATTCTCATCATAATAAGAATCTTCAACATAAGAACTTGCCAATAACACTTGACTGAATGGTTGTTGCATGTCTTCAAATGTTAGTCCACTATTAAGTTGTATGTTCACCATATGCAAATCATTAGTAAAAGGAGAAGTTGTATTATTGGCTTGCATATTGTTTTGTCAAAAGTAAAGTGTTCCAGTTGTTTGTTGTATACATTATATAATAGAAAGCAAACCTTGATGGACTATAAGTGATAGGCCTTTTCTCTATGATGGAAAACAAGTAATAACTTATGTTTGTCTAACCAAATCTATTTGTGTATATATTCTTAACTCTAAGATCTATATAGAAAAAATAATTAGCATGATTTGTGTTGTACCCACTTTTTTGATTTTTCTTAGAATTGAGACTAAGTGTGGATTTGCATTATTTCATTCACTTTAAACATTAAAAAATTTCAAAATATAGTATCATGGGTGATGAGTGGTGAGGTACCCCTACACTCAACCATACGAATACCAGCGTTTCACGCATGATCCGATTGAACTCCGCAGACGGACTAGTTGTGGTTTCTAGACAGTTACTTGTAGATCATAGTTCACTGTCTTCCTACTTGGACTAGTATTAGCTTTGTCATGTATGGTTTAGTCCAGAGTGAGGTGCATGATGTGTTCCTACACTAATGCTACTCCTGGGTATGATGGGAAATAATATCAACTAAGCTAGGAGAGAGGATGAGAGAGAATCTAACTAGCCAAAGCACGATGAGCATCTGTTCCTTAATCATCCGTACACATCTTGGACCTCGTGCACCACTACCACTGGGATTACCAAGCACATGGCCTAGGTATGCTACTAGGTTACCAAGTAGTCACACTTAAATGCTCGTGATTAAGTCGTACTCATCCTGTTTTACTAGGAGATAAGTGTAGAGAGATATTAACTAAGAAAGCAACAAATAACAATAACAATTAAATAATTAAGCTAAGTGGATGCTACAATGATGAGGTAATATCGATCTTTATTGCGGATCATGTGCGTGTCCAAGTACATCACACTTGAATAAGGATGCCGTACAATTACAATCATCACACTACGGGCATGCACTGGGAGAAAGGGTTGAGAGGAAAAACTAACAAAAAGTTCCTACCTTAATATTAAAAACTACTCTCCCCCTTTTACCAAATCTACCTGCCTCTTATTTATAGATGAGGAGATAGGTTGCGATATTGCGTCTAGGCCGTGATATCGCATACATGATATCGTGTACGCTATATCGTGTACACGATATCATGGGTGTGATATCACGGCCAACAATTCATGACTCATCATACCCCCATGACTGAATGAAAACTTGTTCTTGAGTTAAAGTGAGAACAAGCTCCATTGATTACAGAGTGGATAGGTATGGGATTATTGACTGACTAGAATGGATTCATGCTGCAGTGTAGAATCAGAACAAAATTGACACACAACACGAAGAACGTAAAAGAAAATCCTATAACTACAAAATTGGGTGGAACTCATGTAGTTCCTGGTGGCGGTGGCTTCTCCATGGGTGCCTTTCCCTTGTCTTGTGCTCCAGGTCTTGGGATTTGATGGCATCAAAGTATCGCCTAGAGTTTCTCCTCTTCAGTTTGGGGATCTTGTGCCATCCATGCTAATGTTTCGATGTTTTTTGAAGTCGGCACCTCCCATGGGCACAGTAGTTGCGGAAACATTTTATTTGCTTTGACATACCAAGCCGCAAACACCCGCCGTTCCTCCTTGTAAGCTTTGGCTTTGTCTCTGTATTCTTGAAAATCTGTGAGCTGTCGAGCCAAGTTTGTTGCAACACCTTTCTGCCCCTGGTAGCTTGCTTTAACCACCTCGAGTTCAGAATTTTCAACCTCCAATTTTTGCAATGTTTTCTTATGTTTTGTAAATTCTGTTTCATATTTGACGTAGGTGTTGGCTACCTATTGCTTGAGCTCTATTCTCGGGTGCCTTGCTATTAACATGGCAAGGTTGGCATATCGCAAGTTTACCAACTCCATGTACTCTGTAAGGTCCTGGATCTGCAGATCCCAGCTCTTAACTTTTGCTTGGTGGGCAAATGAGTATGTGTCCAATATGGCCCGCCAGTCAGTGTGTTGAGAATTGAGAGCGTTGATGTGGTCCTTGGCCATATGGATCTCCTTTTTGATGATTTGTTTATACATCCCCACCTGGTCCCAGAAATGCTTCTTCAGTTTCTCATGCTATTTAGCCTCATTCTGCCACACGGTTATTTCAATGGCCATCTTTGAACGGATGGTGCGTACCTCCTCCATCGAGAGGGTTCGATTTTCCCTGGCTAAACAGTTCATGTACTGGTTGACCCTAATTAGTTGTTCTCACAATTGTTAAAAATGTTCTTCAAGAACATTCTTTTGTTTCTCCACAGAGGTCAACTGAAGGTTATTAGCAACAAGTTGTTTGTTCTCCTCTTGTAAGGCTTTGAGTGCCTTTGTGTACGTGTAAGTTTGCACTTGTGTCGCAGAGGCATCCCAAACAGCTTTTTTTTCTTCCACCACCCTTTTATTCTCTATCAATAGTTTAGTAAGTTGCTCAATTCTAAAAGTGTCTAGTTGGTTTGCGGGAACGAATTGAGAAGGATCGCTTTGCTACTTGTAGGGTCACGAGCCTTTCTTGCAATTTTTGCACTTCTGCTTCAGCATGCTTGGCCCTCATCTCCGTCAAGACTGACTTCCCTTTAGTGAAAATGAGGTCTGATTGTATTGCTATAACATCCTATGGGATGTCAAACAAGGACTTCATTACCTGTCCTATTTGTAGCAATCAGTCAAGTACATCTTCATGTTCCGCAGGAGTCATTGAGGTACCGGCCAAAGTTTGAGCATCCCATGCTCTTGTAAGATCTACCAGTGGCACAACAAGCACATTGAATAATTCTTTAATATGATTTGTGACCACTTTTGCAACTCTTGTTGCATCTTGGTGCTGCATAACCACCACCATGGCCCCTTCACCATTTTCTAACTGCACTTGAAAGGATGCAGCGTTCCCTAAAATCTGTTGTGACCAAGCGCTCTCTCCTCCTCTTGTCTGAATGAACACTTCACTCCACGTGTGATCTATAGAAACCATAGGCTATATAGCATTGTTGATGACACAAAAGAGATTTGCGTCATCATGACTTCCCTAACTGATCGTCTTAGTGATGGCCCTGAGATGGCTCATTGACAATCTGTAATCTTGCGACGGTGGCGCTGGTTGATCTTGCTAGCCTGTGCTAGGCCCTGCTTCTTGTTGTTGGCTGGGTCTCGTGCTTGGAAGTTGGCTGGGTCCTACAAGTTGAGTTGTAGTTGGCCCTGTCATCTATTATTTTTCTTGTTACGGCCCCAGTGTCTCACCAGTGATTTTCCTTGCAGCTGGTGGCTTTAGCAGTTCGGCATATAAAGCATTTTGGGCTTTTTGGAGGACATCGTTGGTGTATCCTCTGATACCAACACATTTGCATAGCTTCCTAATAATACAAGGGAAGGGCAACGCAAACTTCCTTGTCTTCCATTCTTCAAACCACCTCAGGATCTTCGTAAAATATAGATGAGGCAGGTTAGCATTAACCTTTCCCATTAACACTACACATCCTCTTACCACATATGTTGAAATTCTTTTTAAACCTTTTGTGGGGAAGATGTGATAAGTCCCTATTTTGAAATAAATCCTCTCTTCCATCATCAACTCCCCAAAGGTCTTATCTTCCTTGTCGTACACCCTATCTAATCAAACTTGTTATGCATTAGGGTCTGAGCAGGTAGACAACTGAGCAACCTTTGGCCCTATATTCAAAAGGTTTAATACTTCTAAAATGGCTTGAACAAAGAAATCAATAGTCACACCACAAATGTTAACTGTGGTGCCTTGTTCTTTATTGTGCCAAAATTGGTACATTTCCCCTAAGTACTAGGCACCATTTCAGAGAGGGTAGGCCATAATGTGGACCCTTTGAGGTGATCCCTAACGGCCTCCGGAGCAAATTCTGTGAAAGGTTCAAAGTTTAATTCCATGATCACTGTAGTAAATATGGACCTTTCATGGATGGCCTGAACACAATCCTGGGGTAACGTGAGATGTCGTCCATGTTCAGACACTGCAGCAGCTCCTCCTTCTGCCTGCCTTGATTGTACAGTGGTAATATCTTCTTGGTGGATACTAAATGATTGTTCCTCCTGCTTTGCATGTTGTTTGGCAGGAACTTGTCCTTTACCTCTCCTAGGTCACTTGATCCCACCTTGAGCAGGACCTTCTTGTTATCTGCGTTTCAGGGCCATCTACAATCACACAGGGCCAATCGTTAGTAAGGTTGTTACCAAAGTTAGGTTATACCATACTGCTTGCCTTAATGAATTTTCTTTATCTCCATGTGATGTTGCTTATTAGGAGAAAATGTCCCCAAAAGATTATAATATTGAATCCTCTTTGCTTAAGTGGTTTCCAAATCTAGTTTCCCGGTATAACTAAGGAGATGAAATTGTTTTTGGCACATTTATCCTTAATTTTATAATTAATTACCCTTAATAGTGTCCTTCGGGCGATGAAGAATTTCAAAAAATTTATGCGCTATTCGGCATGTGCCCCTCCCCCACAACTAAGCTAAACACTCCGTGTTCAAGTAGGTTCAAACGGGATGAAAATTGGAGGACGAGCAAGCGAGTTATGGATATGAAAGCAAGGGGCGCACAATTGTGAGTTGTAGAGAGAAATTTGAAAAACTTCCCCCATGTTAATAGTTGCAAATGATGGTATATATATATATATTTGGGATGTGATATGGCGGGCTATCGATGTTAGGGCACTTTATAGAATGCACTAAAATTTTTAATATTTTTCTGAAATTAAACAATATAAACTAAGGACATCTAGATGAGTGTTAAAGGGTTTTAGGGTAATCCAACTAGTTCTGAAGGCATGAAAATTATGATAGTATGAAATTTATCAATAAGGACCTTAGATGGTAAAGGGGAGAAAAAGGCTATGTGATGGTTCATAGGAACATTTGAATCAGAGGGATAGTAATAAGGAAAAGAATATCATTGAAAATATGTTGAGGGTAATAGATGATGTGTGGAAGATGTGTTATGAGTGCAAATTACAAAAAAATTACACAAGTGGATCCTCCCCAAAGTAGGTTCCAACCTCTAATGCCCTTGCGTAATCACACCTTAAAATGTCCGTAGGCACTAGAAGGGTTAAATGTATTCTACATTGGTTCCACAAAACACACACATGTAAGTATCACCAGAATGAGGTAAGAATTCTACGCTATATGAGACACGAGCTACAATTACATGAACAACGAGATGAGGCAGACTATAGAAGGGATTGTAGAGATTGGGACATGAGGTAACTGACCCAGGGCAGAATGAATCTTGCATGTAAAGTATGATTAATGTATCATTAACCCGTTGTTCCAAGATCAAGACCAAGTCCATTCCTCTGATCAGTGACACTGCATTGTTTCATCCCATGATGAGTGACTATGAGAGTACCATAATAATAAGGCATACGATCACTTAGCATTTTGTTCAAGGGAGGAGTGATTTTTGCTTTGTGGCACTTTCTTTGTTTTTTTTTTCAATTGCTGAATCCATAGAAGCCGCCAACCTTTAGGTATGGGTGCATGTCATTCCAGTGGGGCCCCCTAGAACAACATTTTATTTTTGAGTGCCTTTTGATTACTCTTACTCCCATTTTGTGTTAGATCTATAAGGATCTTAGTACAACCACGTTGCATGATAACTCTCATAGACATCACCAAAGAGAATCCACAAGTCCCCTTGATGTCACACCTTAATCATTCCCTCTTGATCCATCCTTCTTCATTCTAGGTACAATGAACACAAAATTAATTTTAAGTTTTAAAAATGTTAAGAATATCACTATACCCTCGAATAGAACCTCTTATTTGTAGAATCGATGGGTGGGTGTAATGGGCTCACTATCCAAATAATTGATCACTCGAGTCTCGATAACATAGAACACACCTCAACTAACGAGCCACATGAGTGTTTTATTCGTAGATGAGATTACTTATAAAAAGATAAAAAGACAAAAAGACAAAAAGGTAACAAAAAAGAAATTGAAAAATTGGAAAATAAATTGTAAAATTAAAGAAAATGAAAAATATTTATTAATCCTACTTGTTATTAGAATGGGGGATATCCCCCATAACTAAATGGTTGAGCATGTAGAGGATTAATAAATGAAAGGTGAGGATCCTTGCATGTTGGAAATATTGAAACTTGGTCATACTTACCCCATTGGGGTTCACACACCTGATTATAGTAAGCGTAGTGGGGCAATTTATAAGATGTGGTTCCCAGGTAAAGAGTTGACCCACTATGATACTTGAGACCGTAAGATGGCAAGCAAGGATTGGGATGTCATCCTCCATGGTTGTATTCATTGGACTGTATGGTTGTTGGAGTGTTAATTGATGGCCTTGATGAGGTGACACAAGGCATTGGGTTCAAGGAGAAGGATGCACCATAGTGTTGGACTTGTGCTGAGTTGGAGAATGCAGTGGCCTTGGAACTGTGTTGTCCCTTCCTATGGTCATGTCTAAAGAAGGGATGCCTTTGATGTTGAGAAGGTCTCTCACTGCTGTTGGCAATAGTAGCACAAGTAATATTCGTGGTTGTTGCTGTGGTGCAAACAATTCAGGAATAGTTGGTGTCAATGTAGAAGGAGGGAAAGGATGAGAATGTTGAAATCTACGAGAAGTGTAAGGT
>MNCI01011521.1:126567-157173 GCA_015680685.1 Gnetum montanum | reverse complement strand
GAAAGTTGTTTAACAGTGCATAATATCTTTCTAAGGCCATGTCCAAGGGTTCATGTTGTGCTTGTTTCCACTCTTGGATTTGTTTCCTCAAGGTTGAGACTCTTGCATAGGTTTGATATCTTTCATTAAAGAGTTCTACCATTGTTGGCCAACGTCAAATTGAATTTGGTTTTAACGATATATACCATACTTTTGCTTGGCCAATGAGTGTCATAGGAAAGAGCTTGATTTTTTTCCAACCATTATCAATGTTGTTCCATGCACAGGCATCATAGAGGGCTTGTAAATGTTGTTTTGGATCTAAGTCATAGCCTCTTGAGAAATTGGAAAAATTGTTTAAATCGAGCCTAGGTAGGTGACTCTCTTTATGATGGCTACAAGAGATTTGAACAGCCTCTTGTATTTGCGTTAGGCTTGTAGTGGCCAGTAGGGGTTCATCGTCATCAAGTAGGTTATGCTTTCGTGTGTTGGGATGATGCTACCTTCATTTATGTTTATAAAAAACCCCCACCTCAGATTGTGTACTCCAACCTTCATTGTCATATAATTCGTTGGTTCTCCAATGAATTGCCTCACTAGATGTGGCATCATCATAGTCTCATAGGAGAGGCATGGTTGTGAAATTGTGTGTGAATTTGTATGTGACTTTTTGTAATTATTTCTTCTTAAAAGATATATCGTTAATTCCTATACAACAACCTTGTATGATATAATTAATCTAGATAACTAGCATTGTCCCCGAAAATGACACCAATGATGAGTGGTGAGGTAACCCTATACTCAACCCTACGAATACCAGCATTTCACGCATGATCTGGTCAAACTCCATAGATGGACTAGTTGTCGTTTCTAGACAGTTACTCGTAGATCGTAGTTCGTTGTCTTCCCACCTAGACTAGTATTAGCTTTGTCACATATGGTTTAGTCCAGAGTGAGGTGCATGATGTGTTCCTACACTAATGCTACTCTTGGGTATGATGGGAAATAATATCAACTAAGCTAGGAGAGAGGATGAGAGAGAATCTAACTAGCCTAAGCACGATGAGCATCGATTTCTTAATCATCCGTACACATCTTGGACCTTGTGCATGACTACCATTGGGATTACCAAGCACATGGCCTAGGTACGCTATTGGGTTACCAAGTAGTCACACTTAAATGCTCGTGATTAAGTTGTACTCATTCTGCATTACTAGGAGATAAGGGTAGAAAGATATTAACTAAGAAAGTAATAAATAACAATAAAGATTAAATAATTAAGCTAAGTGGATGCTGCAATGATGAGGTAATCTCAATCTTTATTGCCAGTCATGTGCGTGTCCAAGTACATCACACTCGAATAAGGATGCCATACAATTACAATCATCACACTACAGGCATGCACTGGGAGAAAGGGTTGAGAGGAAAAAATTGACAAAACTTCCCTACCTTAATATTAAAAACTACTCTCCCCCTTTTACCAAATCTACTTGCCTCTTATTTATAGATGAGGAGATTGGCTGCAATATCGCGTACACGATATCACATCTAGGCTATGATATCACGTACGCAATATCATGGGTGCGATATCATGGCCAACAATTCATGACTCATCAATGGGACACTTTCCTAGCTCTCAGAGGATTTTAGGACCATTTGGATGCATAACCTATGAACTTTATTCTTGATGATCCCAAAAAAGTTCAAGACTCCAAGTTTTCCAAAGTGTTAGGGTTGATGCGAATTAAAATTATTTCTAAGTGTTAGAGCTAAAGTGGATTCCACATTAGCCACAACCCTAGATGACCCTGCTGTGTCACTGATACAAAAATACATCTCAACATTAACTTTGACCCTATAGAACCCCAAACGACACATCCTAGGCTCCCACAACATCATAGGATTCAAATTTGATAATTTTGGTTGTTTGACATTAAGACCCCCGTGGTCAAAATTTCTCTAACTCTAGAGATGACGCTGATGCTAACATCAACATCAGCACTTCCAAGAGCATCTCTAACACCTCCATGACATTTGACATCTTGAGTTTGTAGCATTTCATAGGTCTATTAGCTTCTCAATGCCCAAAAAACATCATTTTGGCTAAATTCAAGGTCAGTTTGGGTACCTTAGGAGTTAGAATTTTTAACCTGGAAAAGTGTTGAAATTTTTTGTAACTTTGGTGTTGATGCTATTAGCATCAATATCTAAAAAGACTACATTTTATGATTCTTGACTATCACATTTACTAGTTGACACCTTCCCTTGGCTTGTCAGCATCATCTTAGCAACATTCAACCTTAGTTTGGGCATCAATTGGGGTCTTGGAAGTTTAAAATCACAATTTGGACAAATGTGGGGAAAATTGATTAAGTCCCATTGATGCTAACATTGGTACCAATTTTAACACCTATGGGACCCATATTTTATCCTACTTGACCTTATAGACTAGTAATGAATGCAAGACATACAAAAGAAGAGGAAGATGTATGTAAATGTAACAGACTTGTTAGATTCAAAATATCTTTAATGAGAAATGGAACAATGTAAATGTAAAATAGAATAATGTTATAAAATACTCTAAACTTGTATTAAAGCATGCATGAATGTTTATAGTGTACAAATTTGGGCACAGAGGACCTAATAAATGCCAAATGCTTAGCTGTAAGGGGGATAGCTTTAGGGCTACTCTGGTCACAAAATTTCTTTAGATGTTGGCTAGCTCTATTCTTGAAAATGACAAAAAAATGGTTCCACATGCATGACTTGTTGACCTGCATTAAGATCCTATTGTGAAGGTAGTTGGCTTTAAGATCCTCTTGTGGAAGAGGTTACTAAAAGATCCTCTTATGGGAAGGGGTTGCTTCAAGCTACATGCTTGTTATAGGTTAGGTTTCGAGGTCAACGCCATTGGTCCACATTATTTTATCATGTCTACTTTCTACTTCAAAAGATTGGCTAAGTGCATCAAACATCTCTTTGTCTACCAAAAGTCTAAAAGTGGAAAAGTCTAAGAGTCCCATTTGAAGTACTGATTCTAACTTTTATAGGCCTGACACATGCTATTTTCATGCTGAGGTAGTTGTAGAGGTCATTGGGCATAATCAAGAATATTATCTTATTAGCATTGACTTTTTGTAGCATATTTCCCAACATATTTTACAAAATATGTTGTGAACACATTTATGCTAAATAATTTTATGTTGAGATTGCATCCAAGAGATTCTAAGTAAAAATGCCACCAAATGACTTTTTGAAAAGGAGTTACAAGACTACTTTCATCCCTAATCTCTAGCTCAAAGTTACAAGCAAATTATGTAAACAAGGCCTTCATGTTTCAAGCTACAAATGAATTTCTTTTGAGGTGTTTCAAATATTAAAGTAAGATTACAAAAACAAACATATATGTTCCAAGGTAAACATATAAGGTGTAGGGTCTACACAAAATAAAATATCACTAACATGTTAAGACTGGGCAAAGCTAGTTAATTATTATCCATGTAGTGGTGCCGTGTTGATGAAGTAGTTACTCTAATTATTAGAGTGGTTATTATTGGAGTGGTTACTCTAATAATTAGAATGGTTATTATTGGAGTTACTACTCTAATTATTAGAGCAGTTATTATTGGAGTGGTTACTCTAATAATTAGAGTGGTTATTCTAATTATTAGAGTAGTTATTCTAATTATTAGAGCAGTTACTCTAATTATTAGAGTAGTTGCTCCCAAGTTTACAAATATAGTGCCCAGGCGCACAATTGGAAAGAAGTCTTTTAGCAGTCAAGTAGCGAAACTCTTGTAGCCTATTTGAAAGTTAGAGTATTTTCCAAGTGCCCACAGTAGGAGGTTGAAGTGTGGATGGATTTTTATTTGAGCATTTTGTACTTGAGAACACCTTGCGTATGGAAATAAAGATGAGCTCTTTGATTCATCCTTGCAACACTTGACATTTGCTTTCTTACTCATTTATTTTATTTTATTTTCTTATGCATTTATTTTATTTTATTTTATGCACTTTACATTTTTGTTATTAGCGTAGCAATTCATTTTGGTCAATTAAGCAAATTGTTAAAATACACTTAGTATGATCACTTCGAGCATGTGTGTAACACTTGGTAACTCAGTAACGATTAGCATTTGGTAATCCCAGTAGTGTTGCATTGGTTCAAGATGTGTATGACAAGTGAGAATGGATAATGGTGTTAGGATTAGTTAAAGCCTAGTTAATAAGTAGTTAAGTTAAATTAGTCACTTAGTTATCTCTCTCTTTTCCTATTAGCACAAGACATAAAAAGATATAAAAATCATATGCCTCAAGCTTACTTAACCATACAATTGTGACATACAAGTAAGTTTGGGAAGACAACAATCAACCAACCCATCCTTGTTCCACAAAGGTGCATAGGCACTTAGTCCTTATAATTTGACCAAATTGTGCATGAAATGCTCGTATTCGTATGGTTGAGCGTAGGGGTACCTCGTTGCTCATCACGTGCCTTCAAGTGATAGTAGTTAACAGGTGGTGTCATGGCAAGTGAGTGCAATCATGGTGATGAATCTATACTTAGGACATCATAGTCATCATGTTTAGGTGGCAAGGACATGCAACTGAATGTTGTTAGGTTAAGCATGTTTCCCTTCCAAAGATCCATTGATTACAACTCTTAAAGGTGAGTCCAATGACAAAAGGAGCATTAACACACAACTTTTGTCCAAAGAAAAATGTGAAATGCTAAAAACATAAGTAGATTTTGATGACAACCATTACTTTATAATAATAATAAGTTCATTTTCCTTTAAAATACCTTAGAAACTAAGAAAATAAAAATAATAGAATAAAAAGGCTAATTACAAAAATCTTAAATGCTTAGTTTCTTGAGTTGGTAGTAGTAAAAAGAATTAATTGAGATTATAATAAAATGCATGATAAGGAGGGGAAATGATTAGTTGGGAGCTCATGAACAAAGATAAAGTTTTAACCCATGCAATGTGCTTGAAAGATTAGAAGATAAATTTTTAAACTACTGATGAGTCATCATTTGGGCGACTGTGATATTACATACGCGATATCACAGCCCAACCACGATATCGCAACTTGTCTCCTCATCTATAAATAAGAGGTAGACAGATCAGTTAGGCATTAGAAAGTAGTCAGTTAGTTTGTAGTGTTTTCATTTCTTTCTCTTAATCCTTTTCCTCTCCGTGTATGCCTGTAGTGTGGTGATTGTAATTGTACGACATTCTTTATTCGAATGTGATGTACTTGGACATGCACATGACCAAAAATAAAGATCGAGATTACTTCATCATTGCAACATTCACTTAGTTTAATTATTTATTTAATTTTTAATTACTGATTTCCTAGTTAATCTCTTCTCACCCTTAAACTCATGTTAAAACGCGAAATGAGTATGACTTGATTACGAGCATTTAAGTGTGACTACTTGGTAACCCAGTAGCATACCTAGGATCTGCGCTTAGTAATCCTAGTGGTAGTTGTGCATGAAGTCCAAGATGTGTATGGATAATCAAGGAACGGATGCTCATCGCACTTAGGCTAGTTTAGATTCTCTCACCCTCTCTCTCCTAGATTAGTAAATATTACTTTCCGTTGCCTTCAAGAGTAGCATTAGATTAGAAACCACATCATACACCTCACTCTAGACTAAACCATATGCGACAAAGCTAATACTAGTCTAGGTGGAAAGACAACGAACTGCGACCTAAGGCTAACTGTCTAGATGCCACAACTAGTCCATCTGCGGAGTTCAATTGGATCATGCGTGTAACGCTCGTATTCATATGGTTGAGTGTAGGGGTACCTCGTCACTCATCATTGGCGCCGTTGCCGGGGATGGTGCTAGTTATCTAGATTAGTTATATCATACAAGGTTGTTGTATAAGGACTTAACGATATATCTTTTATAAAGAAATAATTATAAAAAGTCACATACAAATTCACACACAATTTCACAACCATGCCTCTCCTACAAAACTATGATAATGCTGCACCTAGTGAGGAAGTTCATTGGAGAACCAACGAACTATATGATGATGAAGATTGGAGTACACAACCTGAAGTGGGGGTTTCTTATAAACATAAACAAAAGCAATGTCATCCCAAAGCATGAAAGCATAACTTACAAGATGAAGATGAACCCCTACTAGCCACTACAAGCTTAATGCAAATACAAGAGGCTATTCGAATCTCCTGTAGGCATTGTAAAGAGAGCTGTCTACCCAGGCTCAATTTAAACAACTTTCCTAATTTTTCAGGAGGCTATGACTTAGATCCGCATCAACATTTACAAGCCTTCTATGATGCCTATACATGGAATAACATTGATAACGGTTGGAAAAAACTCAAGCTCTTTCCCATGAAACTCGTTGGCCAAGAAAAAGTATGGTATAGATCATTAAGACCCAATTCAATACAACGTTGGTCAAAAATGGTAGAGTTATTTAACAAAAGATATCAAACCTATGCAAGAGTGTTAGCCTTGAGGAAACAAATCCAAGAGTGGAAACAAGCACAACATGAACCCTTGGACATGGCCTTAGAAAGATATTACGCATTGTTAAACAACTGTCTAGGCCATGGGTTCTTCGAGGAAAGGCTAATGTACCATATCATTGATGGGCTACGTAATGAAACAAGAAAGACCCTAGGGATGTATGCCCAAGGACAACTATGAACTACGAACCCATCAAGTCCAAGAGCTTATTAAGCGGGTAGCAAAAGAAGAAGGAGAATTGGCTAGATGGGAGAGTGTTGAAAAACATCAACAGGACCAAAATCTCAACTTAACAAAGGTCCATAATCATACAAAGGAGAAATCAACCTATCACAAGGAGAAAGAGCCATCTTTGCCGGTACAAAAATCATTAGAGGAAGTCGAGGCAAAGATCAATAAGATGTTGGAATGGACGTATAAAAAGTGTGGAGAATTTATCGATATTATTGGAGATAGAGTTTTGAAAACCCAAGAAATAGGACAAAACATTAGACAATCGGAAAGAAGGGATAAGGAAAATAAGAGCTCAACTACCAATCATAAGAGCTCAATTGTTGATCATACATATGAATGCAACATATGCTTGTACGATCACCGTAAGGGCCAATGCCCAATATTGTTACATTTACATGAGCATTGGGAAAACACGTTACATCCAGAGTTTGTACAGAGATACTGTGTTTGATCACAGTGGCAACAATCCCAATCGTGGGGGAGACCACCTCTAAATTGGAGACATCCTTCATATCATCTAAACCCAAATGCTTATCTTGTTCAACATCCTGTTTCCCCAACTGGGTCAACATACTATATCTCACCACATTACCATTCTGCTCAATACCATCAACCCATGTCCTCAACACAACCATCGCCTTGTGCACCTTATACTCCTCCTAACTTTCAACATTCTCATTTTTTCTCTCCTTCTACATCGCCACCAAATGTTCCTAAGGTGTTTACACCACAACAACAACCATTGAATGTCACTTGTGCTAATATTGCCAATAGCAATGAAAGACCTTAGCAACATAGAAGGCACCCCTTCTTTAGAAATGACCCTAGAAAGGGACAACACCATTTCGAGGCCACTGCATCCTCTAACTTAGCACAAGTCCAACCTTGTGGTGCACCCTTATCTTCGAACCCCACGCCTCATGTTACTTCATCAGGGCCACCAATTAACACTCCAACAACCATACGGCCCAATGAACACAGCCATGGAAGGCATCATCCCGATCCTTGCATACCATCTAACAGTCCCAAATATCATAGTGGGTCAACTCGTTATCCAGGAACTACATGAGTTCCACAAATTTTGTAGTTGTAGCACATTCTTTGTGTTGTGTCTTTGTTTTGTTTTCATTCCACACTGTGGCATAACCCCATTTTCACCATCCAATGATCCCATACCTATCCACTGTGTAATCACTATAACTTGAGGACGAGTTTTCATTCAATTGTCGGGGTATGATAAGTTGTCATTTGGGCGATCGCGATATTGCATACGCGATATTGCAGCATGTATTCTCATCTATAAATAAGAGGTAGACAGATCAATTAGGCATTAGAAAGGAGTCAGTTAGTTTGTAGTATTTTCATTTCTTTCTCTCAATCCTTTTCCTCTCCGTGTATGCCTGCAGTGTGGTGATTGTAATTGTACGACATCCTTTATTCAAGTGTGATGTACTTGGACACACACATGATCGAAAATAAAGATCGAGATTACTTCATCATTGCAGCATTCACTTAGTTTAATTATTTAATTGTTATTATTATTTATTGCTTTCCTAGTTAATCTCTCTCACACTTAAACTCATGTTAAACGTGGAATGAGTATGACTTGATTACGAGCATTTAAGTGTGACTACTTGGTAATCCAGTAGTGTACCTAGGATCTGTGCTTGGTAATCCCAGTGGTAGTCATGCACGAAGTCCAAAATGTGTATGGATAATCAAGGAACGGATGCTCATCGCACTTAGGCTAGCTAGATTCTCTCTTACACTTTCTCTCTTAGCTTAGTTAATATTACTTTCCATTGCCTTCAGGAGTAGCGTTAGATTAGAAACCACATCATACACCTCGCTCTAGACTAAACCATATGTGACAAAGATAATACTAGTCCAGGTGGGAAGACAACTGATGAGACGCGATTTGCATAGGCCGCGATATCGCGTACGCTATATCGCGTCCGCCGTGATATTGCATCCCCCGCGATATCGTGTACGCGATATCGTAGTCCATCGCCATATCTATAAATAAGATGCAGCTCTTCCTTGTTTAACATAGATAGAATAGAAGTAGCGAAGCTCTGGCAGTTTGACCACTCCAGAGATAGATTATTTTTCCCATGTCTGCCCGCAGTGTGGTGAATGTAATTGTACAGTGTCTTATTCGAGTGTGGCGTAGTTTGACATGCACATGACCGGCAATAAAGATCAAGATTACTTCATCATTGCAGCATTCACTTTGTTATTTATTTGTTTATTTATTTAATTGTTATTTACTGCTTTCTCTTTCACCCTTAAACTCCTAGAATGTGGTATGAGTACGACTTGATTACGAGCATCTAAGGATGTGTACAGTTAGTCAAGGAATCAGCTACTCATCGCAACGCGGTACAAGTACGACTTGATTACGATCATTTAAGTGTGACTACTTGGTAGCCCAGTGGCGTACCTAGGATCTGCACTTGGTAATCCCAGTGGTAGTCGTGCACGAGGTCTAAGATGTGTACGGTTGATCAAGGAATCGGTTGCTCGTCGCACTTGGGCTAGATTAGATTCTCTTACCCTTTTTCCTCCTAGCTTAGGGGGGTTAATATTCTTTTCCATTACCTTCAGGAGTAGCATAGATTAGGAACCCATCATACATCTCATCTAGACTAAACCATACATGATAAGTACAATACTAGTCCAGGTGGAAAGACAGCAAACTGTGACCTAAGGATAACTGTCTAGGTGCCACAACTAGTCCATCTGCGGAGTTCGACTAGATCGCGCATGCTACACTCATTTCGTATGGTTGAGTGTAGGGGTACCTCACCACTCATCAACAACGAATTACGATCTAAGGCTAACTATCTAGATGCCACAACTAGTCCGTTTGTGGAGTTCGACCGGATCGCGTGTGTAATGCTCATATTTCTATGGTTGAGTGTAGGGGTACCTCGCCACTCATCAACTACAAGGCCAAGCCTTCAAGAAAAAACTTGGTAAGCTATTGAATGGATGCAAAAAATATTTTTATTAGATGAATTGAAGCTAAAAGAACAAACACTTTATTCTATATTACTTTTAAAATTAACTTACTCCTCTTACAAATTGAAGCTCATTGTTAATTCATTAACTATATTCAAAATCTAAAAAAAATTATGAAAACCAAAATTCCAAAGTAATTATTGAAGACACAAAAGAACAAAGATGATATTTTCAAGGGATCATCATCATCATTATCCACCTAGCTTTGTCCTAACAAAATGGGGTTGATTACATGAGTTCTTTTTGCCTCTATGAAGAGCTAATATTTTCAAGGGATATAATGGGTAAAAACACAAAATATCTCATTAGAGGTAGTACAAAATATTACTAATCATATAAGTTAGTTAAGCAACAAGTGTTAATAAAGTTACAGTCAAATGTGAAAAGTAAAAAATAAAATAAAATTATTTTGAGCATATTAAGGGTAATCAACTAGATTAAGAAATTTCTTATCATACAACTAAAATCCCAATCATATCTTGTAGTAGCAATCTTCATTTGAGTTCATATTAACTTCAAATAGAAAGTACAAGATGCATTGACCTCTCTAAAGAAGTGTTCATATACAAGTTATGTGGGTCAAGAGCTTTGGAGGATGAGTAGCATGTTTTTCTTAATTGTCCTTTGACTTAGTATCTATAAAAAAAGTATAATATTATTACAGAAAGTTTATATGATCTATTTTTGTTGTATCTAGTGGTGCTTAGCTATTTTGTTAAATTTATAATTCTTTTCCATGAGATGAATGTACTATCCAATAGATTTTTTTCAGTTAGAAAAATTTTCATTTTTAATTTAACATATTTAAAAAGCAGTTAAAGGTTAGAAATGGTAAAATGCAATAAGATCATGATAGCATGATAGCTTAGAATTTAGAATACTTAATTGGTTAACTGCCCATGGCCCTATCTTTGAAGATGAAAAAGTGTTATCTTGAAGTTCAATGCTGAAATGCAAGTGTTACATTCATATGGCTTTAAGTAAAGTACACATCATGTGAGATGTGTTGACTTTAAATAGATAAAACTACCAATCAACCTTCTATATGTAGTGGTATCTATAAGGTTGGCACCATCATGTGAGCTTGATTTAATTATTTGAGACATGGGAGTAGTAATGGAATAAGCCTTTTTCATACCAAAGTTTCAAAGGATATCATTGATATATTTCCTGTCAGGGAAAGTGATGTCCTTCTCTAACTACAAAATTTCCAATGGGATTTACTTTCCATCACTATCACTAATTACCATATCATATATGAACACCATGGCATAAATTAATTACTAGACTTCTATACTTTCTAATAAGTGTGTGGGATCAACATCTTGTTATTATAGATACCAAATTGAATAGGTTTCATATATCATAAATTTGATGTACCAAGCTCTAGTTGTTTGTTTAAATTTATGTCAAAAAGTTCTTAAACAAAATATCTTTTTCTCCTTATCAAAATTTAAAACCTTATAATTGAGCACAAAAGATGGATTCTTCAAGATCATCATTAAGAGGTGTAAGAAGATTTTCAGCCAAATACTTTGTTTTGGGTGGGAATAAAAAAATATTTAGTCTTTTCATCAAAACCTGATTCCATTATGTCTTTTTTAACTTTTATTATAGTATATAAAATTGGATCTTTTGTATCTTTTATATCAACTACACACTAGATGTTATAATATTTACTCTTATACATTTGCTTATCAATTATTACTACTAGTTTCACTAGAGGACTTTCTAGTCATAGTAAATAATATTAATTGGTCATAATATGAAAGAGAAGGTAAGAGAAAGCTATTTGGTCATAAGGAATGATGTGATATTCTGGAAAAGAAGATGATCACATCAGCCAAAATACAGATATATATAACAAATATATAGCTACTCTAGTTTTAAAAGAATTTTAATTTTTTCCTTATGTCAATTAGCACTTTGAATTCTTTCTTTCAGATGGCACTCTTTGGTATTTTAAGTAAAATGTTGACACTATTTTAGAGGACTATTATGGCTTTTGGTTTATTAATGCTTCTAAGTAATTTTCTATGTCTATAATAAAGTCTTCATATTTGGTGCTTTTAAGAGAAAAAGCAGAATTTAGTCCTTTATTTAGTATATCACTCAAGGTTTGTCTTGAAAAAGTTGATTACAAGTTTTTTCTAGGTTTTATGCTAGTTATTTGTGAGTGTTTAATACTTCCATTTTCTTGATTCCTAAATTTTCATAAATGACTAATAATTTTTAAAACTCTAAATCTTTTAATTCATTTAATTGTTGTAGTATAAATTTTTTATTAGTAGTTTTGATTAGAAAAACATTAAGAAGAAAAGTAATCATTTCCTTGTTTCCTTTCTGTACAAATTCATATATTTAATGAATTTTGCAAGTTTCCCTGCACATCTTCAAAAGTAGCATAGCTTTAGTCAAAATAGTTGTCTTGCCTCAATTTAGAATGACTTCAAGCAAAGTTTGTAAGCATTTTGTAAAAGACACTATTGATCCTTAAAAAAGAATATGCATTTTAATTATGAAATATTCAAGAATTTATTATGATCAACACATTGACAAAATAATAAAATAATAGAAAAGTAAAACATTATCTATTGTTCTTGATGATAATTCAGAAGACATTCTTCATAACTAGAGAGCTGAGGAGATGATAAATCTTGGACAAAGTATACGGGGAAAGTTCGTGATACACTGCTTCATCACCTCAGATAATTCTTATCATCTTCTCATCATATTTCTCCCTTGATTATTCACACTTTCGTTCACATTTTTCCCTCGTGGACTCTTAGAGGCAGATAGCCAGAAGAGCATACATTTGTTCATTTTTATCCATACAGATTTCTGATGCAACTGTTCTGTTTTAATAAAGTATAATAAACCTTGTTTAAATGCCCGTATTGCTTTCACTTACGTATTACAGACAAGGTCAATAAGCAGCCATAATATCTAATTTGCACAATGATAACTAATTTAATAAGAAGATGCTACAAATATGCTTCCAGAGCTCTGACAGAAAAACATAATGATCTTCTTCAATTTCCTAACATATAAACGACAAATTCAACCACTCTGCAAAGACATTTACATGCTGGTACAGAGTCCAGTATGTACCAAACACAAATCGTTAACAACGAAACATGTCAAAGAGCTCCATTTATTCTGAGAACAAGAGCAGTAAGCAAAAGCCCTTACCTCCTCAACATGAGGTTTGCAAACACGGAGTAGTAAACAGTTTTGATATGGCTTCCAATAACAGAATTATAGAATTATAGACTCTGTTGGTTCAAATCAATGAATGCAAGGCAATTAAGACATATACGATAATCGCCAGGCAGGCAGTACACACAAAACAGGCCTAGGATTCTGATCTTTAAAGCTTAAGAAGTTTGCTCCCTCTAGTATTTAAACGATAGTTGATTTCTCTACCAGAGCCTGTAAATAATTGAGAAGGTTATAGACACTCCAAATCTGCAAAACATGGTAAAACCCAAAAAAACAATTTCAATGTACGTAAAAGTACGTTCATAATTGCTAATGTTTTGATATAAGCAATGTGTGATATTTTATTGACATAAGCAGGAAAAAATAGAAGCATTAAAAACATACATTATTAAAACACTAACGAGTTCACATCACAGTTGCCACAAGTGGCAGAAAACTGGGTAAGAAACATCAATTGTGTTTTCAGACGTTTTGCAAATACCAATTTGTCGTAACTACGCTTCACCTTGTCTCAGAATTAAGACAAACCCTGAAACTAAATTCTTTGTGAGAGAGAAGAGTGCAGATGTTAATAATTTCAATATATTTTAATTAAATTATATAATTTGTGAAGCTAATAGAGACGAGGTCTTGCTTGCAGCTTAGCAACAAATTACCGTGCAAGTCTCACTCAAGTTCAATGACTCCGCATCCCACTGAATTTTACATCCAAAGGGATATTGTGGTTAACTACTCAGCTCTAATAAATGATACAACGGAATTAGCGTTACATTTCATCGGTTTGCTTTTCTAGAAGGAAAAGAAACTGCCTCAAACCATAATTCTGTATCACGTAAAGAATTGTCACACGATAGGATTAAATTAAAATATGACCCTACAAAGAAAGTGATGAGCGACGGAAACACACATGGCTAAATAAATGAAAATATGACTCTACAAAGAAAGTAAGGAGGGACGGAAACACACATGGCTAAATAACTAAATTGACTCGGTTACCATTTGCGAGCTTGTCATCTACGAGTTCAAATAGGTAGATGGTATAATAATGATAATTAATTTTAATACGAGATTTTCTTTAGAATGTTTTACATTTTAACACATTAAATACAGGTAAGATATATAAGTTTGATTTACTAATAGCACTTCATAATTTTCTAAATAATGTTTCCAAACCTGATAGCATGAACATTGCTATCATCAACAAATCGAAAGGGTCCATGGACGCGAGAAAATTTGAGTTTCAAAAGCAAATTCAAGGAGCATAGGTAAAAATATTTAAGAGCTAGTTTGGGTTTTTTAACACAGGGCAGACAGTGAAGATGATCTGGTACTACTTACAACATGATTAGGAAGGGGTATCCTAATCATGGGTAAGTCGAACTTGCTGAGAAATGGGCGAGGCAGCCAAGGGCAGAGGTATTCCAGTGAGTTGAGTTGTTTTAGACATTCTGGTAATCCCCTCCTTGTGTCCTCTGGTCCACACTGCAGATACAGGAACTTGAGAAACTTGAGCCTTGGCACGTATTGTTCGACAACTGAAAGAAAGCTTTGACAGAGGTATCACCAACAGCATATGATGCATTTGGAAGAAACTTATTTGGAATTGTGTTTTCGTAAGGTTCCATACGGTATTCACCTTGAAACGTAAAAGACTTTTCCTAGCATCGCGTTGCCTTCTTGTTTTTTTTCCCTGGCCATGACTGACCTTGATCATCAGTCTCTAACCTTAATTTACTCTCATTTTCAAAATCTGAACGTCCTTGTCCATGTGGAACACTGTTGGCTTTGGATTTGGGAGCCCGTACAGGAGCATTAAATGCACAGCATGTACGTATTTCATAATTTCCAATGAAATTTTGTCTGGATCTGTATGTATACATTGAAATGGTGGTCCCCTTGCCTGTATACATTGAAATGGTCCCCTTGCCTTGCCTTGTTCTTGACGTCTGCATTGCGTATTAAAATCTTACTTACCTTCTCCTGCTCTGAATCTTTCCAGAAACTTTATTTCATTGTTAAGTGGCCAGCAAGCGATGAAGATTCATGGCATCCACATAACACAGACCACAGAAAACAAGGGAGTACGAATGAATAAAGAAACACACAGAAATCACGAGAGGCTCCAAGTTTGGGTCATACGGAAATCAAGATTGGGACGGGGCGGGCGAGGTAAACATTGCATTTGAATGGATTGGCCTTTGGGAGCGTCAAAGGTTCCGCCATGACTCACATTCACGCGTGTTTATTAGTCATTGCTGGTTTTTGCTCTTTTTCTCATCTGGGCTGAGAAAATAAAAAACATCATGAGTCATGAACATGAGGACGGATGAACGGTTGTTCAACTTTTTCTTAAAATCTGTTTGCTTATGATCCAATGAAGCCTACCAGCACATCGTCAATGGTCATATGTAACCTTATTTCCCCTTCATCATGACTAGTGCCCATTCCTCAGGTTCGAAAGGTTTTCCATCATCGTAGGTGAGCTGAGTTACTGGGCTGTGGGTAGTTTAGTTTAAAGGTTTTCCATCATCGTAGGTGAGCTGAGTTACTGGGCTGTGGGTAGTTTAGTTTAGTTAAGTTGTGTCTTCCTGAAATGTGGTCATCTTCAACATGGCCCTATCATAGATCATGGTTGAACAAAAGTATTAGCAAACATGATTTGTTATAAATTTGGTTCAAGCTTGATGCTTAATTTTATTCTTGGAAAGATTAGATTGAGTAACAAAAGGGTTCCATTTTATTGCTGTCATTTTGGTTGTTGTAGAAGTTATATGTTTGGCCAGATTATGGCTTTTGAGTAAGGAAATGGATTGGATGCCTCCATACCTTTGCAAATTTTGGATTAATGGTGATATTACAATCTTTTGTGCAATTTTTAAGCATTAACAATATTTTGGATTTAATTTGTACTTATTATGTATTCTACGATTTTTTTAGGATATATGAGATTTAACTTTTTTAAAAAATTAACATATTTAAATTTTCCTTATCATCTCCCCAGCTATGAACCTGTCCCACTTTTAGGCACACGTACCTAAACACGTTTAGAATCACCAATCCTCATTCCTCTCATTCCTCTCTTCCACAAATCGGATTCTTTTGATGCATAGTTAAAAACAAGCTGCCATCTCATTTTCTGATTATTAAGATTCCGAACGTCCTTGACCATGAAACACTTTTCCTGAAAATGCGTTCCAGGGACGTTCTTTTTTCCCAGCATTGGCTGACCCTGATCATGAACATTCCGAACGTCGTTTTGTTTTTCACCAGCGAGCTTCGAGTTACAGAATTTGTGATCAACAAAGCTAGCAAGCTTAATTCTGTACCAACTCAGAAACTAAATCACCCGTTAATGCGAACACATCGTACTATCGTCATCACAGTACTGTAAATTGATTTCACTCCCGAACGGTTGAAATGGCTGTTTGGAAGATCAAAAGCAGAAGATCCAGTCAGTGGCTAAATACCAGCGCAACTAAAGCTATGTCCCGTGACCTGTATATGCGTGTGCTACATGAATAGCGGGAAACTGTAAAATAACTATCTGTTTTATTGGGTCTTGCAGCTTGCTCCTAGAAAAAGAATCGGCATTGATGTTCTTATAAATTATCCTTGTTGCATCCAAGCAATGCATCAAAATAGTAAATAAAAAAATAGAAATCAAAATAGTAAATAAAAAAATAGAAATAAAAAAGAAAAGAAAGAAGGGTTTTTATTAACAAGAGTTGTCCTTTCCAAATGTACTAATGGATTTGCAGTTGTCCTTTCTAAATGTGCTTGATGTGTAAATTTTGGACACATCAATGCTCGAAGAAAAATTGTTTAGGAGACTATAGCCTAAGGCATCTCACCTATGGACATAGTTACCAGAAATGGCCATGGGAAATGGGCCAACACAAAAGATTAGGTTGCAAAAAAGAAACCACTTTTAAACATAGAATCAACTAGTAACTTTAGCAATTTTTATATTTTAGTAAAATTATGTACATATTTCTTTGTTGATAGAAAAACAATTTAAAATGTAATGCAATATAATGATTTTTATATAAAAAAATTACAATAATTTTATTTATTGGTATCTAAGAACAATTACACATCAATAAACTTAGATAGAAGTTGTAAAAGAATTTATTTAAAAAATAAATTTTTTTGAGAAAAAAATGGTTAAAAAAACAAAAATATATATTAAGAATAGTTTTGGTCATTGATAAGCAAAAATTTTTAAATGAGTATATGACATATTAAGTCCAATACATTAACATGCTAAACTTGTAACATACTTAACATTGTTTATATGATATTATTACTATTATTTTTACATATGTTTTTTATTTTTACCATTGATGAACCGCGATATTGGGACCGCGATATCGTATTCGCGATATCAGGTCCACAATATCGAAGCCTTCCATGCATCCGATATCGAGACCTGCCTCGTTGCTTATAAATAAGAGGTGGGTGCACTTGGTTTTAGTAGTTAGTCTTAATCCCTTACCCAAACTTTTGCCTCTTTCCCTTTCTAGAGATAGAATTATTTTTGAGTGCCTACAGTAGGAATCATAAAGTGAACGGATCTTTATTCAAGCATTGTGTACTTGAGCACACCTCGTGTACGACAATAAAGTTGAACTTTGTGATAAACCTTACAACATTCAAAATAGATTAATTAATGTTAATTACTATTACTTAATGCTTTCCTTAGTTAATTAATGTTCTCTCTCTCACCCTACAACTCTCCTAAGTAAGCACACTCAGTACGACCACTTTGAGCATGCGTGTAACACTTGGTAACTCAGTAACGATTAGCATTTGGTAATCCCAGTAGTGTTGCACTAGTTTAGGATATGTACGGCCAGTGAGAACGAATGCTGGTGTTAGGACTAGTTAAAGCATAGTTGAGTAGTTAAATTAAATTAGTTACTTAGTTATCTCTCTCCTCCCTTTGTAGCACCAGGACCTAAAAACATGAAAAATTATAAAAAATCATGTACATCAAGTTTACTTAACTATACAATCATGCTATATAAGTAAGCTTGAGAAGACGACGATTGATCAACCCGCCCTTGTTCCACAAAGGCGCATAAGCACTTAGTCCTTGGAATTCGACTGGATCATGCGTGGACACTTGTATTCATATGGTTGAGCATAGGGATACCTTGCTGCTCATCATTGGCGCCATTGTCAAGGACGGTGCTAGTTATTTAGATTAGTTACATCATACAAGATCGCTATAACAAAGTATTAACGATATATCTTTCAGAAAAATAAATAAATAATAATAATAATTGTAATTAAATCACAAAAAATTTTACAACCATGTCTCTCTCACAAGACTATGATAACACAACAACTAGTAAGGCAATTCATTGGAGAACCAACAAATTATATAATGATGAAGATGAAGTTTGGAGTACCTAATCTGATACAGGGGTCTCCTATGAGCATAAACGCAAACAACATCGTCCCAACTCACAAATGCATAACATACCTAGTGACAATGAACCCCTACTAGCCACTACAAGCCTAATGTAAATACAAGAGGTTGTTCGAATATCCCACAGGCATCGTAAGGAAAGCCATCTACCTAGGCTTGACTTAAACAACTTTCCTAAGTTTTCAAGAGGCTACGATTTAGATTTGCAACATCATCTACAATCCTTCCATGATGCCTATGTATGAAATAACATTGATAATGGATGGAAAAAACTTAAGCTCTTTCCTATGACACTCGTTGGCCAAGCAAAAGTATGGTATAGGTCATTAAAACCAAAATTAATTCAATGTTGGCCGATAATGGTAGAACTATTTAATGAAAGATATCAGACCTATGCAAGAGTGTCAGCCTTGAGGAGAAAAATCCAAGAGTGGAAACAAGTGCAACATGAACCCTTGGACATGACCTTAGAAAGATATTATGCATTATTAAACAATTTCCTAGGCCATGGGTTCTTCGAGGAAAGGCTAATGTACCATATCATAGATGGGCTCTGTAATGAAATAAGGGAGATCCTAGGGATGTATGCCCAAGGTCAACTATATGAGCTATGAACCCATCAATTCCAAGATCTTATTAAGTGGGTAGCAAAAGAAGAAGGAGAAATGGCTAAATGGGAAAATGCTGAAAAATCTTAACAGGCCCAAATATCAACAAGGGCCCATGATTATGAAGAGGAGAAATCAACTCACTGCAAGGAGGTGGAACCATCTTTGCCAATACTACAATCATTGGATGAAGTTGAGGCAAAGATCAATAGGATGATGGAATGGATACATGAAAAATGTGGAGAATATGCCAACGGTATTAGAGGTAGAATTATGAAAATCCAAGAAATAGGACAAAACACCCTTAGAAAATCGGAAAGAAGGGTTGAAGAGAATACGAACTTAATTGCTAATCATACATATCAATGTAGCATTTGCCTGCATGATCACCCCAAGAGCCAATGCCCAATCTTGTCACATTTACATGAGCATTAGGGAAGAATGTTACATCCAGAGTTCATGTAGAAATATTGTGTTCAATCACAGTGGCAACAATCCTAGTTGTGGGGGAGGCCATCCCCAAATTGGTTACATCCTTCGTACCATCCGAACCTAAGTGCTTATCAAGTTCAACATCCTGTTTCCCCAACTGGGTCAACATCCTCTATCTCGCCACATTATTATTATTCTCCTTAATACTATCAACCTATATCCTTACCAACAGGACCACCATCTTGGGTACCTTACACTTCTCCTTAATTTCAAAATTCTCATCCTTCACCTCCTTCTACATCACCACCAATTGTACCTGAAGGAATTGCACCACAACATCAACCCACAAACATTATTTGTGCTTCTACTATCAATAGCAGTGGAAATATTCCACAACATCATAGGCATCCCTTCTTTAGATGTGATCGTAGAAAGGAACACAACAGTTCAGAAATCACTGCATCCACCAACTCAGCACAAGTCCAAAACTGTGGTGCATCTTCCTTTTTGAACCCAATGCCTCATGTTACCTTATCAGGGCCACCACTCAATATTTCAACAACCATCTAACCCAATGAAAATAGCCACATGGGGAGACATGTTGATAATTGTATACCATCTTACATTCACAAGTACCATAGTGGGTCAACTCCTTATAAATTAACCACATCTTATAACTTGCCCCACTATGTCAACTCTAATCAAGTGTCTGAACCCCAATGGAGTAAGTATGACCGGGTCCCAACATTTCCAACATGCAAGGATCCTAACCTTCCATTTATTAATTCTAGCTATGCTCAACTATTTAGTTATGGGGGGTATCCCCCATTCTAACAACAATAGAATTAATAAATGTTTTTATTTTCTTTAATTTTACAATTTTTTATTTTTCAGTTTTTCGTCTTTCAATTTATTAATTTTTCTTTTTTTCTTTTTGTGTTTTTATGAGTAATCTCATCTACAAATAAAACACTCATGTGACTCATTGGCTGAGATGTTGTTCTATGCTATCAAGTCTCAGGTGACTAATTATTTGAACAGCGAGCCCACAACATCCATCCATCCATTCTATCAATAAGAGTTTCTACCCTGGGTACAATGATATTCCTAATCATTAAAATTTAAAGTAATCTTGTGTTCATTATACCCAGTGCGAAGAAGAATGGGCTAAGCAGGAATGACTAGGGTATGACATCAAGGGGACTTGTGGATTCTCTTTGGTGACATTTGTAGGAGATATCATGCAGCCTAGTTGTACTAAGATCCTTGTAGATTTAACGAAAAATGGGAGTAAGAGTAATAAAGGCACTTAATCAAAAAAACAAACAAACAAACAAACAAACCCCAATGCTATTCTACGGGGTTCCACTAGAAAGACATGCACCCATGCCTGAAGGTAGGTGGCTTCTTTGGATTATGCATAAAGAAAAAGAAAATGTGCCAAAGTGGCCAAGCAAAAAGTGACAAAAAGATCAAGACATGTGTGCCTCAAATTTCCAATCACTCCCTTGAACAAAATGCCAAGTGATCGTATGCCTTGCTATCATGATGCTCTTATGATTCTCCATCATTGGATGAAACAATGCGATGTCACTGATCAGAGGAATGAACTTGGTCTTGATTTTGGAGCAATGGGTTAATAATATATTAATCATGCCTTACACTGAGGATTCATTGTGCCCTAGGCCAGTTACCTCATGTCCCAATCTCTGCAATCCCTTCTACAATTCGCCTCATCTCGTTGTTCATGTATTTTTTTTGACTTGTATCTTGTATAGCATAGAATTCATACCTCATCACGGTGGTATCTACATATGTGTGTTTTGTGGAATTGGTGTGGATTGCATTTCACTCTTTGAATGCCTATGGACATTTTTAGATGTGGTTACGCAAGGGCATCATAGGTTGGAACCTGCTTTGGGGAGGGCCCACTTGCATAACCCTTGTAATCTACATTAGTAACACATCACTATCACATCATTTTATACCCTCCAAGTATTACAATAATCTTTCCCTCATCATCCTTTTGGTTCAAACGTTCCTATGTATTAAAACATGTTCTTTCTCCTCATCTGATTCATGCATTTCATTGCTAGATTCTACACCATTATACTTTTTATGCCTTTAGGACTATTTAATATTATCCTAGACCTTTTACACCAACCTCAAGTCCTTCATTTTTAAGTTTATAATTTCATAAATTTATCAATTTTCCTGAGTATCCTATTTTCGATGGGTCGTGATATCGGGTCCTCAATATCAGGTCGGATGTGATATTGGGGGGGCCATGCTATCGCATACGCGATATCGAGGCCTTCAAAACTATATATATGGAGCCCCCGTGCACATCAACATCATTCTCAACTATTCACGTTGGGGGAGTTTTTCAAATTTTCTTCTACAACTTGCGACTCATGCACCTCTTGGTCTACCAGCCATAACTTGCTCAATAGCACTTCGATTTTCATTCCGTTCAAACCCACCTAAACCCAGAGTGTTCAACTTAATTGTAGGGGAGGGGTACACTCCAAATTGGGCATAAAATTTTCAAAATTCATCATTTCCTAAAGGATACTATAAAGGGTAATTACTTATAAAAATGATAAACATGTTGCCAAAAATAATCTTATCTCCTTACTTATACTAGGAATTTAAACTTTGAGGCTGCTAGATCAAATTGGGTCCAATACTAGAACTTTTAGGGGACATTTTACTAGTTGTAAATCACATGAAATAAGAAAATGAATTCATTAAGGTAAGAAGTAAGGCATAACTAAAATTTTGTAAACAACCTTACTAATGGTCAGTCCCATGTGATTGTAGATGGCCCCTAAACATGGACAACAAGAAGGACCCTCTTAAGGTGTGTCCAAATGACCTAGGAGAGGCAGAGGACAAGCATCTCTAGAGAAACATGCAAAGTAGGAGGCACAATCATTTAGCATCCATCAAGAGACTCCTGCTACGGTGCAGTCGGGATAGGCAGAAGAAGGAGCTACTAAAGCGCTTGAATAGGGAAAACACCTCACGTTGTCCCTGAAGTGTGTCCAGGCTATCCAAGAAAGATCCACATCAACAGTTGTGATTGTGGAATTAAACTTCAGACCTTTCATGAAATTCGTTCCTGAGGCTATTAGGGACCAACGCAAAGGGTCCCCATTATGGCCTATCCTCTTCGAAAGTGGTGCTTGGTACTCAAGAGAAACTTACCAATTTTGACACAATAAGGAAGAAGGCATCATAGTTGACATTAGTGGTGTATTTGTAGATTTTTTTGCCAAAGCCATTTCAGAAGTTTTAAACCTTCCAAATATAGGGCCAAAAGTTACTCACTTTCTCACTTGCTCTGATGTTGATGCACGAAAGATTTAGTTGAAGAGGGCGTATGACAGAGAAGATAAGACATATGGAGAGTTGACATTGGAAGAAAGGATATACTTCAAGATTGGTACTTATCACATCTTCCCCACCAGAGGATTAAACAAAATTTCAACCTATGTTGCAAGAGGAAGTGTGATATTGATGGGAAAGGTTAATGCTAACCTTCCTCATCTGTATCTCATGGAGATCTTGAGGTGGTTTGAAGAACACAAGACAAGGAAGTTCATGTTTCTCTTCCCTTGTCTCATTAGGAAGTTGTGCAAACATGCTAGTATTTTGGGGTACACGAATGATGTTCCCAAAAGAGCCCAAAATGATTTGTATGTGGAACTGTTAAAGCCACCAGCCCCAAGGAAGAGTGCTAGTGAGATGTTGGAGCTAGGGCAAGAATAGACGATGGGGCCCACTATAACTCAAATTGTAGGGCCTAGCACGAGCTAGCAAGACCAACCACCACCACTATCATAGGATTATATATCGTCGATGAGCCATCTTGGGGCCATCGTTGAGATGGTTAGTTGGGGAAGTTGTGATGATGCTAATCTCTTCCATGTCATCGACGAAACTGTACAATCCATAGTTTCTATTGATCACACACAAGGTGAGGTGTCTATCCAAATAGGAGGAGAGGAGACCCATTGGTTACAACAAATTTAAGGGAACGCTACATTTTTTAGGTGCAATTGGAAATAGGTGAAGGAGCCATAGTGGTGGTCATGCAGCACCAAGACATAACAGGAGCTATAGAAGTGGTTACGGATCACATCAAAGAATCTTTCAACATCCTTGTTGTGCCACTGGTAGATTTCCTAGGAGCATGGGATGCTCAACTTTGGCTATCCCTGAATGACTCCTATGGAGCATGAGGATGTCCTTGATCAATTGTTATAGATAGGACAAGTAATGATGTCCTTGTTTGACATCCCACAAGATGTCACAGTAGCACAGTTAGGCCTCATCTCCACCAAAGGAAAGTTGGTCATGACAAAGATTAGGGCTGTGCATGCAGAAGTGAAGTTGGCAAGACTCCAAAAAAGGATTGTTACCCTGCAAGCTGCACAATGGGACCCATCTCAGTTTGTTCCCACAAACCAGTTGGACACTTTCAGGATAGAGTAGCTTAATAAGCTACTAGTGGATAATAAAAGAGTGATAGAGGAGAAGGAGAAGGCTGATTGGGATGCCTCTAAGGCACAAGCGCAAACCTATGCATACCCCAAGGCACTCAGAGCCTTATAAGAAGAGAATAAATAGCTCATTGCTGACAATCTTCAATGCTCAACACACATCAACATCTTCAACATCTTATAAGAAGAGATCCATATGGCCAAGGCCCACATCAACATCTTTAGTGCACACCCCAAGGCACTCAGAGCCTTATAAGAAGAGATCCATATGGCCAAGGCCCACATCAACATCTTCCGTGCTCAACACACTAATTAGCAGGTCATATTGGACACATATGCATTTGTTCACTGGGCAGAGCTTAAAAGTTGAGACTTGCAGATTCAAGATCTCATAGAGTACATAGAATTGGCAAACCTACGGTATGACAATCTAGCCATGTTGACAGCAGGATGCCCGAGAATAGAGCTCGAGAAGTAGGTAGCTACCACCTATGCCAAATATGAAGTAGAATTTTTGAAGCATAAGAAAATGTTGCAGAAGCTAGAAGTCACAAATTCTAAACTAGAGGTGGTTAAGGCCAGCTACTAAGGGTAGAAAGATGTCACAACAGACTTGGCTTGATGGCTTATAGATTTCCAGGAGTATAAAGATAAAGCCAGAGCCTACAAGGTGGAATGATGGTTGTTTGCAGCCTGGTAGGTTAAAGCAAATCAAATGGTCCCATAACTATCATGTCCATGGGAGGTGCTGACTCCGTCAAACATTGGAGCATTAGCATGGATGACACAAGATCCACGAACTAAAGAGGAAAAGCTCCAGGCACTATTGTAGAGCCATCAAATTCCAAAACCTAGAGCACAAGACAAGGGGAAGCATCCCATGGAGGAACCACTACCATCAGGAACCACATGAGTTTCTACAAAATTTAGTAATTTTAAAAGTTTGTAATTTTTATGTCTATGTCCCAATTTTTTTGTATTCAATTTTCCACTATGGCATGAATAAATTCTTAGTCAGTCAATAATCCCATACCTATCCATTGTGTAATCGATGGGGCTTGTTCTCATTTTTTTTGACTTGAGGATGAGTTTTCATTTAGTCATGGGGGTATGATGAATCATGATTCAGTAGGCTCCGATATCAGACCTTCGATATTGAACCCACCGATATCAGGTATGCGATATTGTGACCTAAGAAGTGATATTAGATACAAGATATCGTGACTCCTGTGTGGGCCTATAAATACACATGTAGGCACAAGGAGTCAGAGGTAAGTTAGTTTTTAGTCAGTAGATAAAAGTTAGTTCATTTTTAGTTCTTCTCAACCCTTTCCCCTAGTGCATGCCCACAATGTGATGATTGTAATTATACGGAACCTTTATTCGAGTGTGACGTACTTGGACACACACATGACTGAAAATAAAGATCGAGATTACTTCATCATTGCAGAATTCACTTAGTTTAATTATTTAATTGTTATTGTTATTTATTGCTTTCATAGTTAATATCTCTTTACCCTAAACTCCTTAAACACAGAATGAGTATGACCTAATCATGAGCATTCAAGTGTGACTATTTGGTATCCCAGTAGCGTACCTAGGCCATGCGCTTGTTAATCCTAGTGGTAGTCATGCATGAGGTCCAAGATGTGTATGGATAATTAAGGAACGGATGCTCATCACACTTTCGCTAGCTTAGATTCTCTCTCCCACTTCCTATTAGCTTAACTCTCTCCCCCTTTTTCTCCTAGCTTAATTAAAGTTATTTTCCATTGCCTCTAGAAGTAGCACTAGGTTAGAAACCACATCATACACCTCACTCTTGACTAAACCATACGTGATAAAGCATATACTAGTCTAGGCGGGAAGACAGCGAACTGTGATCAACAAGTAACTATCTAGATGCCATAGCTAGCCCGTCTACGGAGTTTGACTGGATCATGCCTGAAATGCTCGTATTCATATGGTTGAGTGTAGGAGTACCTCATCACTCATCAACCACCATCAAACATATTTTCATAATTAGAATCTAGAACTTCCATAGGAAGTTCATCATCTCCATCATCCATATATCCTCCATAATCTCACATTCGATGAGGACCCATTTTGTAATCTTGAGAAGATTGAGATGATAACCTAATATTTGAATGAACAAAAACTAAATCTTCAACCTTTGTAGTGCCTAGTCTATTGTGTTTTGTTGAGTGAATAAATGCACATTCATTCTAATTTCTTTCACATGTTAATGCATTGGAAACCTATAATACAAAAATAAAATAAATTAAAAACTTAATAAGAAGATTCTGTTAAGAAATCTTCATTACATAAGCATGAGGATTCTAATTATCTTCTTCCATAATCAATAAGAGTGAAAAAAAATTTATTCAAAATAAGATAGAAATATGCTATTTTAGCTCAAATAAAGGAAATAGCAAAAATTTTGAGACCTTAGAGCATCAGGGTGATTTTTCATTTATTTTGAGATGGTCAATTAAATTAGTAGACAAACAAAGGAGAATTTTTTTATTCTTTAAAATAGGCTATTGCTAATCTTGAGTTGCAAAATAATCTAGGCGCTTCCATTTAAAAAGTGACAAGATTTTAGATGTTGGTTGTAGTGTATTATGCCAAATCCTTTGAATAGTTTAGAAGCTTTAGAAGTTTTCTTTGGAGCAATCATATGTAGGGAGTAAAAACATTAGAGTAGTTCAATCAAAATAGAATTTGTCTATCTCCATTAATTTAAATTCTTGGTCTTTTGTTTATATTTGTATGTAAATAAAATAATCAAAACAATGAATTGAAATGCCTAGAAAATGACATCTGTACCCATTAATGAAAGCCTACATTAAAAAGGAAATATTTTTGAAATGATTTTCAAGTTGTTGAAATTTTTGTTTAGAACTTTAGCTCAAATAATAAATTATCTAATTATTAGGCTATATATTTAGTAGATAATGAGTTTTATTATATCTTAAAATCATTACAACATCAAGGAGATTCATTAATATGTAGAAAGAGAGGCAGCAAAAATGAAGAAAGGAAATATTAATGTCATTAAATATTCAGTTCATACAAAAATATTTATAAATATCTTTCAAGTAAAATTTAAAAGAGAACTTACTTGAGATAAAACACGAATTGCTACCTCCTTCACTAATGGAATTTGAGTTCCATACTGACTCCAAAATGTAAAAGCATATAATGTTTCACGATCATATGCATAATCAGGATGTGCAAAATCTCCCTCTGATTTGATATAAGTGCCATATTCTTTCTTTATCTTTACACAATCCTCTCTACTTGAAAAACATCTTATGAGAGGCAAGGTACCCCTACGCTCAACCATATGAATATGAGCATTTCACACACGATCCAGTCAAATTCCAAAGACTAAGTGCTTATGCACCCTTGTGGAACAAGGATGGATTGGTTGATCGTTGTCTTCCCAAGCTTACCTGTATGTCATGATTGTATGGTTAAGTAAGCTTGAGACATATGATTTTTATAGCTTTTATGTTTTTATGTCCTGCACTAGTAGGGAAGGAGAGAGGTAACTAAGTGACTAATTTAACTTAACTACTCATTAACTAAGTTTTAACTAATCCTAACACTAGCATCCGTTCCCACTTACTGTACACATCCTAAACCAATGCAACAATGCTGGGATTACCAAATGCTAATCGTTACTGGGTTACCAAGCATTACATGCATGCTCAAAGTGGTCGTGCTTGTGTAATTTAACGATTTTCTTAATTGATCAAAATGAATTGCTATGCTAATAACATAAATGTAAAGTGCATAAAATAAAATAAATGCATAAGAAAATAAAATAAAAGAAATGCGTAAGAAAAAAAAATCTCAAGTGCTGCAAGGATGAATCAAAGAGATTGTCTTTATTGCCAACACAATGATGTGCTTAGGTACATCAATGCTTGAATAAAGATCCATCCACACTTAGACCTCCTGCTGCGGGCACTTGGAAAATACTCCAACTTTCAAACAGACTAAAAGAGTTTCGCTACTTGACTGCTAAAATACTTCCTCCCAATTGTGTGCCTGGGCATTGTATTTATAGACTTTGGAGTAGCTACTATAATAATTAGAGTAACTGCTCTAATAATTAGAATAATTGCTAAAGTAACTACTAAAGTAACCACTCTAATAAGTAGAATAACTGCTAGAGCAACCACTCTAATAATTAGAATAACTACTAAAGTAACTGCTAGAGAAACCACTTTAATAATTAGAATAACTGCTAGAGTAACCGCTAGAGTAACCATTCTAATAATTGGAGTAACTAATAGAGTAACCACTCTCATCATACCCCCACAATTGAATGAAAACTCATCCTTGAGTTCCTTACAAAATATTGGGAAGGTATGGGATTATTGACTAATTGACAACTGACGGTGGAATGGGATGATAGACTCAACATGCCTAGTGAACGAATCAATAAGCATATTACAACATTAGTATTCATGACCATTGTGGTGAACACTCGTATATAAATGACATCCAAGCCTTTATTTGACAACTTGAAGAGAAAAAGAGAGAGAGAGAGAGAGAGAAAGGAGATGAAGCATGTTGCCACCAATGCCTAGATTGTGCCTTCCATTGTTTATCCATAGCCATGCTATCAAACTTGCTCCTTTCGTAAATGCTATAGTTCCGATCCATTCTGAGTGCCTCCTCCAAGCCTAGTCCATTGTTTGTATGATCATCATCTACACACACAACACAGTCACAAATGAACAAGGATAGATAATCCACAATGCAGTTGATACCTTGGCTTGATATGAAGCACATTGGTTGAGTTGTGGTTACGGTAGAAACTGGTTTGGAGATTTATCACTGGAAACTACCCAAGGTGTAGGGGTTAGGTAATTAGTAAAATGGGAAAAAATTGAAAAATTTGTGCTAGGGCCCCCACGACAAAAAGTGAACCTTTGATAGCTATAAGATGGAAAAACATGAGGAACAAGAAAGATGAAAAATATCAACGACAACACTAATAAAATGGATGTTATGGATGGGAATGAAACAAAAAATGATTGACTGCAGGAAATGTTTAAGAGAAAGAAGTTAACAATTTCACCAAAAAGAAATGCTAGTGGGCCCTCTCCAAAGCAGGTTCATGCCCTTTATTCCCTAATAAACCCACAAACCAAAGAGTTCATAGGTTCTAGGAATGTTATTTGGAAGCAAGACTTAAAAACTTATCCACAAGAATTCCCTAAAGAAAGAAAATGCATCAACCTAGAATTGACTAATGATAAAATTGGCAATGAGGTAGAAAATGGAAAGAAAGATGGAGAGGAGAGAATGGAATGGAATTCCAAGAACAAGGTTATGTAAAGCCCCTTGTGTATTTCATGGTTAAGATAACTAAGTAGAACTCATCCAAAATCTAGACTCAAACCAGCCACATTCAGTGACCTCACATCAATACACTGGGCCAATCTATCCTCTTGAGGCAACAAGGATGCTTCCACAAAGAGTGACCACCATCCCAAGGAGAGTGAGATAGAGAAGCAGGAAGCGAGAAAGGACCTTAGTTAGAGGGAATCTTTAGGCATGAGTAACATGTCTTTCCAATGCCATAACCAGCGCTTGTAGCCCATATTGCTTTATTATGTCTAAGGGTTGTGCTTTGAATTCTCACCTTTTTTTCTTTTTTTTTATGTTTATGCATGAGAACCACACCATTCAAAGACTTATTTTTATTCACTTAGCTTCCTTATATTTGAACAATGTAAGAATGATAGAAAACCCAATAAAAAGCATCCAAGCACTCAAGAGAATGGCTAGCACCAATGCATCGAATCCCCTTGAAGTCACACCCTTTTCATCCTTTGAGTCTTTCCTTGGTTTGAAAAATACCCAACCACCAATTCTTTAATAAGTTTACTTAGAAAAAAGGGATTGTACAGTTCGAAGCCAAAGGAGACCATAGAGTTGTATGGATGAGTGGACGATGTGGACTCATTGCCTATTTTACCAAAAGAACCATACCTTAATATCAACATCATAATTAAAAAGTGAAAACCAAACATTAGCAATCAATATGATATAATTCAATCCACCATCATGAGCACTTATTAGATGATGAATAAAAGTAAATTAAGCAAACAAAGAAACAGTAAAAACATGAATGATGGTGTAAAACAAAAATAAGAAAAGTTGAAAGAATGTGTAAAACAAAAAATGTGTAAAACAGAAATTCAAAAAGAACTGAAGCTTAGAACAGTTAGCATAGGTGGCCATCTCCCCCACGACTAAGTTGGAAGAAGGAGATCCAGAATAGTGAGAAGGGTTGTCCATTAAGAGAGGTAGCATGTGTATTGGTTGTCCTAAGCTCTTGGAGAGGTTTGGTTTGTTGCACATTGACCAAAATTTTCTTATCCGGGCTCTCAAGTTTGTATATTGTCATGGACCCTGAAGGAAAAGTTGCATAAATAATATAAGGTCCTTTCCACAGTGTTTGAAATTTAGTACATTGTGGCACATGTGTGGGATTCCAGTACAGAACCTTATCTCCTGGCTGATATTTAACTTTTCTAATTCTTAGGTCATGACATTGTTTATTGAAGGCCTTGTGTAATTCGTTAGATGATAGGGCAACTAATCAATTTTCATCTAGCAAGTTAA
>MNCI01011521.1:75818-126347 GCA_015680685.1 Gnetum montanum | reverse complement strand
CTTTAACAACAACTGCTTTGGCCCATTTTGTTAGGTAATCAAAAACAGCAATAATATAAGCTTTTACATTGGACATTGGTGTAATTGGCCCCATAAAATCAATTCCCCAAATGTCAAAGGGTTCTAATGATTGAATCCATTATTGTAGACCCTCCATTCTAGCAGTCATTCCCCCATCACATTGACAACACTCACAAGATTGGACAAAATGATGGGCATCTCGAAATAATGTAGGCCAATAATATCTTACAAGCAGGATCTTGATGGCCATTTGTCTCCTAGTGTAATGATCGCCACAAGGACCCTCATGATGATCTTGGAGAACTCATAGTTGATCTATATCAGGAACACACCATTGAACCAAGCCATCAGGACACACTTTGTAAAGTTGCCCATTGATCTCCATAAAGTACTTGGCTCGGTGAAGAAATTGTTGTTTCTTCTTAAGGTTTAAGTCTTGTGGTGTTTGTTGGGTGAGGAAATAGGTAAGAATGCTACTGTACCAATTTTTCTCTGTGGGTGATTGATTATTCACTACACCAGCAAAGAGGAATTCATTAGGAAAATGATCAAAAATTGGATACTCATCCTCTTTGTTGTCCCATCGCAATTGAGATAAATGATCAACAACTACATTCTCGGTGCCTTTGCGATCGATCATCATTAAATCAAACTCTTGGAAGATTACAAGCCATCGTATGATATGAGGGCTTACCATTGGCTTATTCATGAGGAAAGAAATTGCACTATGATTTGTATGTATATATACTTTATATCCCATTACATAGTGTCTAAACTTTTCTAGTGCAAACACTACAATCATTAATTTTTTCTCTATGGTAGTGTAGTTAAGTTGTGCACTAGTAATACTTCTACTTGCATAGTGGATGTAATAAGGACACTTCTGGTCATCTAACTATGTAAGTACAACTCCTAAAGCATAGTTGGACATGTCAGTCATGATATGAAATGGTTTGGACTAGTCAGGAGCTTGTAGAATGGGTGTTTCTACTAGCTTCTATTTTAGAGTTTGGAAAGCTAATTCACATTCCCTAGTCCACTCAAAAGGTATGTCCTTTTTCATTAATTTTGCCAATGGTTTGGCAACTTTTGAAAAGTTCTCAATAAATCTCCTATAGTAGCCAGTATGTCCAAGGAATGACTGAATATCTTTGATAGTTTCTAGTTGATGGGTAATTCCTTGGATAATTTTGATTTTCTTGAGGTCTACCTCTATTCCTGTGTGTGATATTTTATGCCCTAGTACTATGCCTTATTGGACCATCAAATGGCTTTTCTGCTAGTTGAGGCTCAAATTGGTTTCTACACATCCTTTTAACACTTGCTCCAACCAGTCCAAGGCATGATCAAATTTTTCTCCATAAGTGGAGAAGTTGTCCATAAAGACCTCCATGCCATTCCCTATCTACTATTGGAATATGCTTAGAACTAGTCATTGAAATGTTGCAGGGGCATTGCACAAGCCAAAAGATACCTATTTGTATGCGAAAGTTCTCCATGGATTGGTGAATGTAGTCTTGGCTTGGTCTTTTGGGGCTATTTGTATTTGGTTATATTGACTATATCCATCCAGAAAACTATAATAGCGATGCCCTGCGATGGTGTCTAAGACTTGGTCGACAAATAGCAATGGAAAGTGATCTTTGAATATTGCCATATTTAGCAGCCTGAAATCTATGCACACCCTCCATTTGCCTTCCATTTTAGTCACAATAACTAAGGGGCTAACCCATTCACTATCAGCAATGGGGTATATGAACCCAACCTTGAGAAGCTATTTGATTTCTTCCTTAACTACTTGCTTCAGCTTAGGGTTCAATTGCCTCTGCGGTTGTCTTCGCGGCTTCATGGAGGGGTCAGTGTAAATTCTATGTTGGCATATCCTAGGATCTATTCTAGTTAATTTAGGATATGATTAAGCTAAGGCTTCCGACCATTTATTTATTACCTTAGTAGTTCTTCTTTCTGTTGAGGAGCAAGCTTAGCATTGATAATTACCGATTTTCCATTTTTAAGAAATGTGTATTCCATAGCAGTGGGTAATGGTTTCAGCTTGAGGGGCTCTTGCTTAAATTTCATAGGGATTTCCAACTTCTCCCAGTGTTTATTTCCAAGGATAAGACTTGGAAGTTGGCAATGGACTTGCTCTAATGCATCTATGCTATCGATGTAACCACAAGTCAAACCCTCAGTAGATTCCATGCATATGAGTGAATTGCTTTCTTGATTAGTTGTCAACCACTGGGGTGTCTTCCTATCGTGTGGCTGCTACATACAGGCATCTTTGTATGTTAATTACTTGTGCAAACTGATTGCATGTAGGCAATGCTAAACTTTGCAAAAACCATGACCTTTGCATGCAATTTCAACTTGTGTCACTATATGCGATGCACAAAACTTTCTTCTTCTTGATCTTTCTGAATGTATTTTCCTTTGATATTTCTAGGAAAAGATCATGGATTCCTAGGCATGCGTCAATGGTGCTTAGTCATGCTCTTTCCATTATGATTGGGAAGTCCCCCTTATTGTTGTTTACCTGAATTACTAGGAAGTTAGCTAAGTACAACCACCCACAAATAGTGGTAACAATGTCTTCCACAAGTTCCAATGGAACAATGATGGACTGGTCGGCCAACTTGAGACGGATGTTGCTCTTTTTCAATGGAGGTAGGTTCCAGGCCTTGTACATTTCTTCAGAAATCAAGTTGACATCGAAACCTGAATCCAAAAGAGCCTTGTATGGTGCATTTCCAGCAATTTGTAAGTATATCAGAGGACTTCCAAGATTAGATAATTTTCTGGGAAGGTGGCCAGCTTTGATCCAATCAGTGACATCATGTGTTAGCATGATCGTATGCATTGAGTGTGGTGATTAGGTTGAAGGGGGCTTCGAAGTTTTGATTGATACTAAGGTATCTAAGGAATTAGCTGCTTGTGATTGAAAGGGCTTGGTTGGATTGTTGGTTCTAAAGAAAGGTCTTTTATTCATGTGGTTGTTGGAACCAATAGTAGGTTGAGAGTTAATAGCCCTTGTGGCATTACATTGCTGCGGTTGGGTAGGGATTTCACCTTGCATCGCAGGAGAAGGTGGTAGTGGAGCTATTGGTGGAAGAGATGTGGTTGGATAAGAAGGATGATATGCTTATGGAATATTGCCTCTATAAGAGGGAGTCCCATAATACTCACAGGTTTGGTAGTGAGGTTGATGAGTGATGTGACCAGTAGAGTCACATGGGGAGATTGGCTGCTGCACGTAATATCCATAAGGGTCAAGTTGCTGATAAGGATACTATTGCCTTGGTGGTGGCATTCCCCATGATTATGGGTGCTACCACTGTTGATATTGCTCAATCGGTTGTGGTTGAGTTCCATTGGGATAATATGTTAAGGGTTGGTGGAACTGCCTTGGGTTACCTTGAGGATAAGATAACCTTTGAGGTGTTTTCCTTTTGTTTAATTGTGGGTTGAGTGCGTACATCCCAGACCCCTACAGATGTGAGATTACAGGGAAACATCCCTTAGGATGGTCATATTGACATATCTCACATCCACTATCATAGTCTGTTTTCAAATCCACAACCTCTTCAATGATGGCAAATTTTCCATTACCTTTGCTACATGTATGTTCAGCCTCTTTCTTTTTGCTTTTCTCACTACCTTGCTCTCTAGATTCCTCTACTATTTTAAGAACAGTTTGAAATCTATTGTCTAGGGAATCCCACATTTGGTCTACTTTTGCTGAAACTTCTGATTTCATCTTTTGGATAGGCAAAGTTTTCCTATTCACCATCTCTTCGAGTGGTAACTCTTCTTCATCCTCGCAAAATTTTACTCCCCTCTTTTGAAGGGAAGGATCTTGGTTATACTCTTCTGCACTTTCTCTCTTCCATAGCTCACTTTCTTCCTTAGCAACTTGCTCCAATAGTCTTTGAATTTGATGGGACCTAAGCTTGGATAGTCTCCCTTGGGCATAAGTCCTAAGGGTTCTTCTCATTTCATGCCTAAGCCCATCCATGAGATGGCATAATTGATCCCTTTGCAAATAATCATGGCTAGGACAATGATGTAATAGTGCATAGTATTGGCCCATGGTAGCATCCAAGGGTTCATTTCCTCATTTCCAGCCTTGGATTTACTTTCGCAAGCTAGAAACTTGGGAGTACGTTTGGTACTTGTCATTAAATAGTTCTAACATAGTACTCCACCTACGAATGGATTTCGGTTCTAAGGACCAATACTAGCTTTATGCTTCTTTAACTAATGTTAGTGGGAACAACTTAAGTTTTTTCCATTCGTTCTCTATGTTTTGTAAGGCACACACATCATGGAATGCTTGTAAGTGATTCTGAGGATCAGCGTCGTATCCCCCTTCAAATCGTGGGATATTGTTCATATATAATCTTTTGATCCTACTATCGTTTTGGTGCCTTGTTGGAATTTTAACAACCTCAGTTATGTCTAACATACTTCAAGTAGTGAGTAGGGGTTCATTATGATCATCTCATCCATGGTGTCTATGATGCCTACGTTGTTCCCTACTCTCCCTTCTTCCATGTTGTGACTCTCTAGAGTGCCCTTGTCCCCTTTCCTAGCTATTTTGTCTATGACTTCCACTTTGCCTACCTCTATCCCCATGGTCTTTTTCTTTATGATTGTGTTCAAATATTGAAGGAGAGGGTAAAGGAGATGATGAAGGTGAAGAAGAAGGAAAACTATCACCATGATGGTGTCTGCTACCTCTTCTTCTACGGTCTCAGCCTCGATCACAATTGCGATCAGAATATCCACCTTTGTCATGAGTTTGTGTCCCTTTTTCAGATCCTTTGTGCCTATGGGCAGCAGATCCTAGGTTATGAATAGTGGAATGAAGGTCCTGATACACAACCTCGTGTCCAAAGTCAAGGGGAGGAACATTGTTGTGTGGGTGACTGCTTGAGGTAGGTTCACCACCCTCATTTTTGCTTAAGACATGTGGGGCATCCTGGGACCACTTACCCTTCAAAGACTTATGATGTCTCTCTTGTTGCAAGTCCCTTTGATGTTGTGCCTCTGTGGGATGGTATTCTCTTGAGTCATGGTCTTACATAACGTATTTTGCATGTAAGTGCAACATGCCAATTCGTGTGAGAGCATAAAGAAGCATGCTCGGGACTGAACGATTGAGAGGTAACACTATGTTACCTTTTAAATCTCACCAACAAAGTTGTTTATCTTAATGAAGAATAAAGGTGAAGTCTGGTATATACTCATTATGATGAATATATACCACTTGAACTTGTTGAGGGACTAGTGGATCAATGTCATGTGTATTACACTACTGACTATTTCCTGTTTCAGACCTAGGCAGTGAGGCACTTTCATACGAAGAAGGAGACATACTTGTTTGTTTAGTGTGTAATGTATTCCTGTTTATTATTTTCTCAACCAACCCTAAGGGTTCGTTCCAATGATGTGAATGATTTCCTATGTTCTAGTTAGCGCACAAACAACTAAGTTCTCGGCAATGACTCCAATGATGAGTGGCGAGGTACCGCTATGCTCAAGCATACAAATATCAGCGTTTAACGCACGATTCGATCGAATTCCAAGGACTAAGTGCTTATGCGCCCTTGTGGAATAAGGACAAGTTGGTTGATCGTTGTCTTCCCAAGCTTACCTATATGTCACGATTGTATGGTTAAGTAGGCTTAAGGCATATGATTTTTATAGCTTGTATGTTTTTATGTGCTACGCTAGTAGGGAAGGAGAGAGGTAACTAAGTGACTAATTTAACTTAACTACTCATTAACTAAGTTCTAACTAATCTTAACACCAGCATCTGTTCCCACTTGTTGTACACATCTTGAACTAGTACAACACTACTGGGATTACCAAATGCTAATCGTTACTGGGTTACCAAGCATTACATGCATGCCCAAGGTGGTCATGCTTGTGCAATTTAATGATTTTCTTAATTAATCAAAATGAATTGATGTGCTAATAACATAAATGTAAAGTGCATAAAATAAAATAAAATAAAATAAATGCATAAGAAAATAAAATAAAAGAAATACGTAAGAAAACAAATCTCAAGTGCTACAAGGACGAATCAAAGAGCTCATCTTTATTGCCAACACAATGGTGTGCTCAAGTACGTCAATGCTTGAATAAAGATCCGTCCACACTTAGACCTCGTGTTGTAGGCACTTGGAAAATACTCTAACTTTCAAACAGACTATAAGAAAAGACTTCATCCCAATTATGCGCTTCAGTACTATATTTATAGACTTAGGAGTAACTACTCTAATAATTAGAGTAACCACTCTAATAATTAGAATAGCTACTAAAGTAACCGCTAGAGTATCTACTCTAATAATTAAAATAACTACTAAAATAACCGCTAGAGTAACCAATCTAATAATGAGAATAACTGCTAGAGTAACCGCAAGAGTAACTACTCTAATAATTAGAGTAACTACTAGAGTAACCACTCTCATCAACATCTATCAATATAAGTTTTTCAACCTTTCTTAACTTTCTCATCTATTCATGGCCTTTTATGAAGCCATTTTGGATTAAGAAAAAACCTAATAGAATGAAGGGGAGAATGAAGCATCCTCTATCTCCTTTCACTACGTTTCCATACTAAATCCTTTGTATGTTGATAAAAAAATGAATTATTTTGTAAAATTTGAAACAATGATTCTCTCATTTAATCTATTTTTTCAAAAAAAAAATAAAAAATTCATGGATTAGGAATTACTATCACAAAGTCTCAAAACCTTATAGATAGGATAAATTTTTTTAAAAAAAGCTTCAACTTGTTTCCAAAATAATTTTCCCTACCTCCAGCAATAAGATCAACAATTTCTTCACATAAACTTGAATTAACACTAGAAATTTTTCACCTTTCCCACTCTACTAAAGTTACCATTTCCTTAAGAGATTGTTTCACTTTAAAAAGATGTTGAATCATAATAAATTGTGAGGCAAACCTAGTTTTTGCATATTTCAGTAATTGTAAAGAGGAGTACTTTCAATAGATGGCTTGTGACAATGAATGATTAGTGATAAATTATTGAATTTTTGTACCATTTGCTACAACTTTAGATATCCAATCAACACTAGCATGAATATCTTTTAATAACAGATTCAAGTAATGTGTTGCATAAGGAGTCCAAAAGATATTTGAATATTCATCCTTTATCATCTCTCCTGCCAACACATTATTTAAAACACTATCTGTCATAATTTGCACAATATTATCTCTTCCTATTGTATTTATAGCCTTACAAAATAATCCCATTAGATAAACGACATTTTTAACATTTCTAGAAGTGTCATATGACTTGATAAAAATAACATCTTTTGTAGATGATGCAAGGATATTAACAAGTGGTTTGTTGGTAATATTTGTCCACCCATCTAATAAAATAGAAACACCTATAATAGACTAACTATCCTTTATGCCTCTTAAATTTGCCTCAACTTGAGCTTTTTCTTCAGTTAAAAGTGTTGTTCTAATATTTTCATAATAAGGTGGAAGATACCCTTTTGAAGCAAAATTTATCATCTGTATGGCTTGTTTAAAATAAGGATACCTAGCAATGTTAAAGGCTTGCCACATGCATAGAAAAGTCTTGCTATAGCTACATCCACATTTTTTCTACTTGAAGAATCAAATATTTTTTCTAAATTATTATTTGACATTGAATTACTAACATTTGTATGTGCATTTGAACTCTTGGTGGTGGACATGGTATCAAAATGTTTGAATTACTTAATGAGATCTTCTTTTTCAGACTTTGGTATTCTTTTACACACCAGAATTTACTCTTTCTTCCCAATTCCAAGTGATATCTAACATGCACAACAGAACTACTATTTATGTTGTAGTAAGGACAAATCCATGATTTGCTTCCTGAGCGACTATACTTACCTCCAGAATATTTCCCTTTAACATTTACTATAGTCCATAGCTTTTTTTGAAAATCTCTTTTTAATAATTGATATTCTGATTTTTCTCCATGTCCTTCTTGCTCTTCAGAAAGTAAATCTTCTTCAAATGACATTGATCTTATAGGCCTATTATAAAAATTCAGAATATTATTCATAAAGAAGATTAAAATAAACCATAAAACAAAAATGTATCCTAAAAACAGGGTTGGGAGGGATCCTAAATTATTACTTCACAAATTCACTCAACCAAACAGTCCACAAATTCACTCAACCAAACAAGAGCTTGGACTAAGTTTGAACCACATTTGCATCCTGAGATGGCACTTAGGTAGGAATGAGGCGTATTCAATACCTATTGAACTAAAAATAGGATTGGGAGGGATCCTAAATTCTCAAAATAGAGGAATAGGTGAAGCCAATGAGGGGTGCAATTATGGATCAGACAATAAATTAAAGTATTATGCCCATTCTTTTTAAAAGAATAATAGCCACTAAAATTGACGCCTCATTGAAAAGTAAAGATAATGAAGATCTTGAAACATGAAGCCCATTCTTATTAAGCTAGCCGATGTGCAAACTTTATCTAATGATTTTAAAACTCAAACTATACATGGGAATTAACTTTAGCCAATAATTTCAACTTTATGAAATTATTTCTTTTGGCAATATTACACCATGTTAAACTCCAATTTCCTTAGATGCTTAGACACTACTAGACATATCTATGCCTTTGATCAATTTAACATTTTGACATATATACATATAAATTCATAATACTTATATTTGTGATTCAAACACAACACTTGAATTGTTATCACCCTTAATCATATTTAGATGAATGCAAATAACTTTTCTCACTTGAAAATATATCATGAAATATTTATAAAAAACTAGCATATGGAAAAACACTACACCTATAAAAACAACAATTTGCAATTCTGACTTGCCATAGCACCAAAATGTGTTATGTAGAATAAAAAGATCAGTGAAGTGACTACTAGCAATTTAGAAGGTTCTACTTATAAGGGAAATTATTGAGAAATTTCACAAGTCCCTTACAAGGTAAAACAAATGATAAGTAGAACATGAATGTAAGGCTAAGAAAGAATAGTTACATTAAACAATTGCTACAATCATGCTTTTTGGTAGATGATGTATGAAAGAATTCCATCCAAAAGATAAAAACAAAAAAAGATTATTCGAAGCCCAATTTTAAAAAATCTTTCATTATAAATATCACTCAGACCAATTAATAAATGTAGATTCAACAGTACATGTTAACAATCAAATAAAATCCTCAAAGATGAGCTAAAAATAGTGTAGGACTCTGTCGATGCTCTTTCATCTAGATAAATAAGCATAAGGTAATATCTAAGATTAGATCTACGAATAGAAGGATTTGTTGCCCCCTTGAAATGGCAATAGAGTAAGGCCAAAGACAAGCTTCTTATATTAACTTTTCTCTTGAAGAGATGGACTTTGAGAATGAGATAGTGATATTCTACATAATATGAAATGCAATGATTGAACTTTACTGTAATAAGAAAGTCTGACTCAAAGAAAAGAATCTTAGTAAAAGAAATACCAATGAAGAGATAATGTACAAAAATGGTCCCTGAATCTGTGGTTTGGTCAATTTTGAAGAGGTAAGAGGAGTGGTTGTTGCAGAGGTAATAACTTACCACATAAAGTTAACGAACAATTTGTGGCCATGAAGAGTGATGTAGAAGTGATAGCAATAGTAGTGCTCACAACCTAGGTCTGAAATGCTTCACCTGAATGTGTTGCTTATTACCATCCTCACCATAGAAGTGGCCCTAAATTTTTTCCCTTCATGTTTGTTGTTTCACACATTCAATTCACTACAAACATACATTTAATTCATGATAGACCTACATTTAATTTATGATAGATGCAGTAGTTGAGAATAAAACATCATATCCTTTCTTATCTTTGAAACCATAAAATTAAAAAGTAAAATCAAAGGAAATGAAATGTGTTAAAAACATTTTAGTTTGCAAGGAAATGTTTTTCCCAACAAGTGATAGTTATTGTTCATGGGCAACAACATTTTGAAATGGGATCTTGGTTCTGCAACGTAAAATGCAAAACTTTAAGAATTCATTGTGTTTCTAACAACATAGCTTATGGGTACGGGAACCTAAGAGTTATCTCAATTGGAAAGCGTAATGTAACATTCAAAAAGGTAAATCAAACTGGAAAATTGGGAAAAAAATTTAAATCGAATAACTATCTTAAATTTTAAAACTTGATATGAGAATAGTAAAATAACTACTTATTAAACAAACTATATGTAAATTTTGAAATTTTAGTAAGTATAGAACCCCAAATATAGGTAGTATCTTATCAGAAATGCCTACTTAGAGACAGATGTTCCAATGACCTTTGAAGAAAAAATTTAAAATGACCTTTTAGGCTTTAAACTTGGCAAGAAAAGTAAACGGTCCAATTCTGAAACAAGCCCAAGTAAAAAGAAACTTGAAAATAATTGCAAATTTTAAAACAAAAAATGCTAATAGGAACTTTAATTCAAAATGTCCTTTCAACAAATGTTTAACAATAAAAAACATGCTTTGACATAGAGATATTGAAATCAAATAGTTGTAGAAATATTAAAGACAAATGACTTAGCTCTAAATAGAGTGATGATGCAATTTGAAAATAGATGGTTGTAGTGTGACCTTTTTTACCTATGCTTGTGAAAGCACATCACCTTTGGTTCTTAGAAACTTCATGGTCTTTCTAGTTAGGCATCTGCAAGGCTCTCTTTGGTCTTTGATGTTCTCTAAGGTCTGTAAATGAGAAAACCCCACTATCGTAGCTTGCTTGCCCATTGTTGCTCAGTGTTGTTGTTTGCTTCTGTTGCTTGCTGCTACTGCTTGGTGTCGTTGCTGACTATCATTGATTCCTTGTCTATCCCTCCTTTGTGCCTATGGCCTTAGGGATTTATAAGGGCTTGTCTATCCCCTCACCTTCTTCTACCTTCAACCAGACCAATGTGCATCAAGAACCACCACCCATGCATAATCGATGATAGTAGTGTGAAAACGTAAAACCAATGCCTCGATGGCCACCACCCATGCTGAAAATTGTAGCACTCACCAATCACATGTAGAAATGACAAGTTGCATCATTGCAAATGTAGATCAAATGGTAGTTACTACAACATGGGAAAACATAATGATTGTAAGAATGTGCAGCTACAAAAATGGCAGGTAATCACGCCCAACTATAGATTCTCAAATGTTACAATGACGGGAAATTTCCATAACGACATACATAAGTAAACACTCTTTAGCTAGAAGTCTTTGTTGAAAAGACTAAAGGGATCACCAAAACCATGCACCATTAAAATTACTGTTATGTGTAGCAGCGAACATAGTTCAAGAATTTTTAGGTAGTCTACCCACATGAGCTATTACCATTATGAGAAAGAAGGAACCTAAAAAGTAGTTACATGGCTTGTATTGGAATTTGAATTTTTATCATAAATGAATTATCATGCAAGCTTTGATTTACTTACCTTTAATGTTCGATAGTGTATCCTTTCTTTAGTTTTTAGCTAATTAATTGCTAGCTTTTGAAAGGCCTCATGGATTTGGCTATGATTTAACAGAATTCGTTATTTATAAAACATCATAATATATTTTTAATCCTTTGCTTTAGCTTTGATACTACGTGAATAATTTGCACAGGTTAAAACCTATAGGATTTTACCTTTCATGGGATAAAACTTATTTGTCATGGCCTCTTGCTTAGCATGGAAAAGTTGACATCAACATTTAGCCACCCAAATTTAAATAGCATGCAAGTGCAAGACTAGAAAAACCATAGAAATTTTAAAAGGGGAGTGAAAAATACAAGGAATCAAAAGATCTCAAAACAATGACAAACTAAAATTTGAAAGAGGGATATACCATTTTAATAATCACATAATCAAGAGAGTACTAAACATGGTCCACCCTTGCCACACCATCTTGTTTAATCAAGATATAACCTTATAGATAATAAGCTTATCTGAAAGAGGGATATACCATTTTAATAATCACATAATCAAGAGAGTACTAAACATGGGCCACCTTTGCCACACCACCTCATTTAATCAAGATATAACCCTATAGATCATAAGCTTATATGCACGCGCGCACACACACATATTGGTTATTCATAATTAAGATTTCATTCCCAATTATCTCTTAAATAAAAGAAATTAGCACAAGGACTACTTTGAGCACAAGATTTATGCCAAACTTAATGAAGAGAACATGCTTCTCTTAAATCATATCTAGCCATAACGTTTAGATTTTTTCTCTTTTTTTTTTTTGAATTTTGGGAAAATAGGTTTGAAAAGGGGAATGTAGGCTAGGGTGAGGATTGCTACTAGACCCTATCACATTCAAGAACTTATTACACTGCTAATGAGCATGGTCCTCATCCATCTTTTTTAGGAAACTTTGCCCATGGTGCACTTCATTCTTAAGGTAGGAATTCCAACATGAGTATGGCCAATTAGCTACACTACCAAAGAACATGGTCATTGTGGAAACTTTTCTCATGGTGTAGTTCAACCATCATGTATGTGCCTTTTAATTATAATCTAGATGGCATCATAGTAGGTCTCTTGGGTGGCTAAGGTTCTCAAGTGGAGAAGAACACACTTCACCTTGTTGCTCACATGATAGCCATGGATTGTCACACTTGAGAGCTGGGGCTTATAAGAGGGAAAATGGAATTTTTAAAGGTCACTTAGTGATTGTAGCTAACCATTCTCCAACATCAAATATCTTACATTCACATGATCATGATGATAACATGATAAGTCAACATAAATCCTATCCTCGATAATCCAACATAACTAACAAAACCAAAACCTTGAAATAGATTGGGAAGAATCATAGCATTATTGAAATATATCATATAAAGAAGATTTTATATAATAGTAATATGATATATTATATAAATCATTATACTTGCATTATTTTCAAATGGTGTTATGATGACCCAATGCTTAGTAACTCAAATGATCATAATGATAATTAAAATCATGTTGAAAAGAATAAATAAACCAAAACCAATATGGTAAAAAAAGATGTTAGACTTAAACATGCATGAGAAAATGATGGAAATACAAAGAAAATATGCAAATGCAACTATATAAAAATGAAATGCATGGTGAAGGGGAAGAAAGCATGAAACTAGGGATTTACTAGGTGTCCATGAAGGGCACCTAAGTAGAAATTCTTTAGATAAAATGCATTAAAATTCCTATTTATTTTATATCTTTGCAAATTAGCAATTTTGTAAACATTGGGGCCAATGACATTTGTAACTTGGAATAGACCTAACCACCTAGGAGAAAACTTAGTTTGAGAGCCAGTTTGACCAAATGCTCTATCTCTCTCAAGGACTAGGTCACCTACTTGAAACACTTTGGTTGCATATTTGTTATCAAACCATTTCTTAACAATTTGTTGATGACTAAATAAATTTTTGATTACTTTGACCCTTTTGAGCTCTACATTCCAAATATCATATGTACATGATATTAAATGTTCATTAGTTAGTAAATAGTCCAAGAAAAACTGATATGTAGGGATTTGCAGATTTATTGGCAATATTGGTTCTTTTCCATAAACTAAATCATATGGTGTAGATCGATCCTTTATAATGAATTCTATCTACCCAAACTACCCATTTTAATTGTTCATGCCAAGTTTGTGGATTTTGGGCTATCGTTTTCTTAATTCCATCTAATATAATTTTATTGGTGGACTTAGCCAAACCATTACCTTGTGGATAATATTCGATTACAACCTTGATAATAACATTATGCTTGAAACACCACAAAATTTCGGGTCTTGGCATCATGATTGCAAATATGGCTAAGTGTCAAAATGATGGCACTTTGCCCATATTTTTTCAAGTGTTGAGTGTAGTCAGCTCCAACTGCAAGATTTGCAAAATTTCTTTAAGTGTCAAAAAGATGGCACTTTCTACACCCTGTTACGCTGCGTAGCGTAGCACACTGTTACGCTGCGTAGCATAACATAACGTAACACCCTATTACGCTGCATAGCATAGCATAGCGTAACACCCTACTACGCTATGTAACACACTGGTACGCTTCGTAACACTACGTAACACACTGTTAGGCTGCGTAACATCCTATTAATCTACGTAACACCCTGTTACACTGCTTAATACATTTTTATGCTTCGTAAGACTATGTAACATTGTTACGCTGCATAACACCCTGTTACACTGTGTAATACATTGTTACGCTTCGTAACACTATGTAACAATGTTACGCTACGTAACACCCTGTTACATCCTGTTACACAACATAACATACTGTTACGCTACATAATACCCAGTTACACTACGTAACACCCATGTCTACTGCAGCATAGCACCATGTCCACTGCAGCATAGCACCATGTCCAACATTGCATCCAGTGTCTCGTGTCCCACGTGTAACATAGGAAAAGGACAGTAGACAGTAACAATCAGTGTTCTGTGTCCCATGTGTAACATGGGACGAGTGTAGCAAACAACATGGTCCCACCCACTGCACTGCCACGTGGCACTTGATATGCATTTTGGGCTAATCCTAGCCCTATAAATGCCCCTCCGCCCTCTTTTGAAAAAAGAAAAAAAAAGAGAAAGAGGGAGGCTTCCATTTCTTCACTAGTAAGGTAGTTGGCACTTCCATTTTAGCATTTGGCATTTTGGCATCTTGGCACTTAGCTCCGTGGACGAACGAGACCTAGAGCACACCACATCAACATAGAGGCACAACTACACCACATGGTATACTGCAGCCCCATTGTAGCCTAGTGGAACATCGCACAGTACACCGTGACTACCGACCTAGTAGGCACAATTTATCATAGTGAGCACCAAATTTCATAGCCCAACCCCACCGAGGCTATGAGTGTGCTCCTACTATGCCTATTGTACACTCTGTATACGTGTACCCTTTTTCCGAGGTGGTGCATCTTCCTATACAAACTCTCTTTTTGTCTGATTATAGCATTTATTTTTTGGCATTGTTAAGCATTCAATCGTGTCCATTGTTCCATTACGTGCTTTAGCACGTTTCTACTACTGTGCACATTACATTTTCTTTTATTTAACCACTAGGTGTTCTATTTAAAATCATTGTTTGCAAAAGGGTTATTATACATCAGTTAAGTCCCTGTTTGATTGACCAGATCGTTTAGGGCACCCTGAATCCATTTTCTTCAGCATGATCCTCGTGTGAATCCAGGGTTAGGCTATGCATCCAAAGACCTCTCAGTGTTTCCAAGCATCGATGTTTTTTGTCACTACAGTTTTTGGTGCTAAAAGAAGGGCCCAGATCTAATTTTGTGTCAAGTATCATTTTTAACTTTTATGACTTGTTCTGTATAACGTAGTAGTTGCACCACATGCAGCATATTAGGGTGGTACAAGGTGCAGCATAGCAGGCATACACTGTGTAGTGTAGCATAGCGTAGCATACTGCGGTGCTACAATGCAGTGTAGTGCTACAGTGCAATACCCGACACTACAGTGTAACACCATGTTATGCTACACCAGAGTTGGTTTTTTTAGTGATTGTCATACTTAGCATTTTTTCTCATTTTCATACTTAGCATTTTTTTTTTGCATTGTTACACTTAGCCATTTTCTATATTTCTATACTTGGCCATTTCCCTACTACTGACAAACTTAGTCATTTTTCTGCTGTTTTCAAAGTTAGCCATTTTCTGCAACTAGCAACTCTCACAACTTGATCTGTGAATATGAATCTAGATCAACCTTCCATGTTCGTGTATAATACATTTGATACCACAATCTAGCCAGAGCATGCCGCATTAAGCCACAAACAATACAATTTTGTTTATGAAAAAATCCAAGCAGGACTATGAGTGGATTATCCCGATTTAGAGGTAAAACAGGACTACAAATGAGTCCACTAGTATGGACGGGAGTACAACCCCTCCTTATTTGACATAATTCCACTCACGGACTTCTACCACTAGTTGTTGTCCTAACTTATCTATGAAAAAAATCATGATGTAAGGACAACCTATGAGGAAGCCTCACAGAAGGAGGAAGATGAGTTTGAGACCCACTCTGAGCATGAGAGCCCCCTCCACACCATCTTCCAACAACCACTCCCTAGTACAGCCCCTCCTTGGTTTTGTCCACCCATCCCCTCCAAGATAGTGACCATGCCAATTTAGCCTTCCTCGCAAGCAACTAATGCATTTTCCCAACACTATGCTCATGCAGGGGCCACCTCCCAGCCTTAAACAATTTGGGCATCCTACATCCTGCCTGTCTCATCGGTGTCTATGATGTTTGTCGAACCCACCCATGTGTGGCCCACTCCAATTACTGCACCCATCACTCAACCAATACATCAACAATTGTCTGCTACGACATTAAACTAGCAACACCTGTTCGCTACGACATTAAATTGGCAGACTCCACAACCAACAATTCAACCCCATACGATCCAACCAACACAAGCCCAGCCAATGCAACTGGCTGGCACATCCCCAAGCTTGGATCAAGCATTCTAACTAATCCAAAACTTAACAGAGGAGATCAACTAACTTAAGGCTACCTCCTTCGACACCATCAAGGTGGTGGAATTCTATGGAGATGACCCCATAAGTCCTATGGTACCATCCCTAACTCTTCCAACTAGGGCCCAACTACCTCAATTTACCATGTACAACAGAGAAGAGGATCCCAATGTACACTTGGTCACATTTCAATCTAAATGCCTACTCCTTCATGCTTGGACACATGCCATCATACGTGTCTTCCCCATGTCACTCACGGGCAAGGCCTTAGACTGGTATCGTGTGTTACCCAACGCCTCAATCTCCTCTTTGGAGGATCTCATAAGAAAGTTTGTGACGCACTTTAGGTACAACCTAAAGTCTGAAGCAACCCTCGACTAGCTGATGTAAGTTAAGTAGGGGCCTCTAGAGCCCATGTCAAAATTCCTCCAACGTTGGAATGTTGCATTGAGTGAAATGCATGAACCCTTAGCGGAGACACATCTACTAGCTATCTTCAAAGGTGCAGTGAATCACTTCATCAAGTCCAAACTATATTATCTAGCCTAGAAGTCTCTTAGCCAAGCCTTTGCCCAAACAAAAGGCATAGAGGAAGCAGCGCAAGCTAGCAATGATCTAGCCTATGTGGCCTATAGAAACCAACATGCTTGTAAGCAAAACACAATAGTGCTAATAGTAGCCACAAGCAAAAAAGCAACCAATTGGGGCCCGATAGCTAAGGAGTTGAAGGCCCCAGCTGACAAAACCACCAATTTTGGCACCAACTCACCTACATTGATAGGGGCTATCCCAAGGCCCAACTTTCAGTGCAAGGACCACTCAAAGTATACACCACTACTAGTGCAACCCTCTGAACTACTAGAGTAACTCTTGAAAGCTGGGAAAATCCAACACAAACACATATTGACAATTACCTGTCAAAAACATGATAGGTACTACGAACTATTAAGGAACCCCACTTTAGCAGTGCCAAATGAGCCCCCAGTTCCACAACACTTCAAGCTAGACCAATACTGTCATTACCACCAATTGGTTGGTCATAGCACAGACAACTGTCATGCTTTGTAGGATGACTTGGAGAGAATGATAGAACGTGACCAACTGGTGATCAACACGGTGAATCAATCCAACATAGATGATGCCTTCTATGTCATAAATTCCATTAGTATAGGTGGTAAGGCTAAACCTATGCAACAACCTTTTATGATCCGTGTGCCTCCTAGGAAGGCAAGGGTCCCCTTTGCTTCCACAAGCAAGAGGCCTCCTTTTGTTATTAAAGTGCCACCTCGGGCACCCACAACACCCTTTGTAGTCAAAGTTCCACAGCAACCGTCCACTAAGACGTTAAACTGGCATGATGCAACAACAACTGCTAAGAAACCTTTCATTATCAAGGTGCCACAACGAGTTGGTCCCACACCTACTCAAAGCCTAATAGTGGGAAATGTCTCAATCTCTACTCCCTCAAGGGTCAACCCCACTAGCAACCTGGGTAGGCCTACCAAATGGTAACACAAGAGGATGAGTGAGTGCCTTGCGACCCCCATGGCTCAAGAAAAGTCTACAACTAACAAGCAACAACCAAACACTAGGGCTCCTACCCCCAAGTAAGGCAAGGAGAGCAAGCCCAAGTCCCCTCCATGAGAGATTTGTCTCTCAAGCCATATGGAGGAAATTAAGGCCAACACAACTGCCAATGATAAAGACTTCGTAGTTGCACTAACCCAGGTGAAACAAATGCTCAAACCAAAGAACATGACATTGAGCTTGTATGACTTTGTCATGACCTCATTTTCTTACTACCAAGAATTGGCCAAAATCTTGGCATCCATTCCTATTGCGGAGGACATCCCTGCAGACAAGGCATCCATCCGTGCAACGATGTTGCCCCCTACACTAGAAGAATCAAGTTCAACATCCTTAGTATTTTGTAACAATGCAACCAAAGTCAACCCCAAACAAGGGGAGGTCACTACAGCTCCACTATCCATTAGCATTCGTGTTGGATAGTGTACCATCCGTAGAGTACATGTTGATGATGGTGTAGCAACAAATGTAGTCTTGTACTTTGTCATCGACAAGCTAGGCCTTGCAGATGAAATCAGGTCAATCAAAACCACATGTCTAAAATCCTTCAATGGATTACATGTCACAATTAGGGGTACAATCAACTTAGCCTTTGTGGTAGGAGAGCAATTCCCCACTAGTGCAGATTTCATTGTCATAGAGGAGATGTCAAGTTTTAACATGATTCTAGGCAGGCCTTGGCTAGCCCAACTAAGGGCCATCTCCTCTCCCATCCACCAAGAAATCCACCTTCCATGAGAAGGTGGTCAAGTTATCATCCATGGTGATAATGCTTCCTCTTCGACTATCCACAACATAGACATGGCGCAAGTATTAGAAGAAGAGTTTCTTGGTGGTATACCTATAACAATCAATGTAGCACCCAAGGCTAACACACTCGACTGAGTGGTTGAAGCCAATAGATTCCCAAGGGATCCTAAGCCTTACAAACTCCCTAATCCACGCCCGATTAGGAAGCAACTACATGACCAAGACTTTTCCTTGGCCAAAAATGTGGGTGCTTGCCTACCCTTTGCCTCCACTTGTCATGTGTTTTTGACTTTTGTTTACATTGCATTAGCCTATGCACTTACATTTTTCCCGCTCACTTAGATCATGCATTTTCCTTTGTTTACACATTCGTCAACTTAGTTTACACATTGCATTTGAAAAACATTAAACATAAGAAAAACAACATAAAACTATAAAAACACATGGCTCAAAAAGGCCTTAAACTAGCCTACGGCCCAGAACGGCTTAAAACTATCACTTTTTGCATTACTTTTCTTTCATTCATACATTTTAACTCTATTTACTGTAGGTGTTTCTTGATGTTGTTTTCTTTCTAGTTGATTTTTGCAAGATCTTGCAGGCACACAACATGACCATGCATGCAACATCACACCTTACATAAGAAAGGTAAGCACCAATCCACTATGACTATAAATTGGCATAGACAGTCTGCTACGACTATAAACTAGCACAGATAATCCGCTATGACTATAAACTAGCACAACTCATCCTTGGGTCATGATGTTAAACTAGTACAACATCCACTGTCCACTACTACATTAAACTAGCATTCAACAGTATGTTAGGACTATAAACTAGCACATCACGGTCTGCTAGGACTTTAAACTGGCATGTCGCTGATCTGATTTGAGCACTTGCCATTGGTGAAACCCTTGGGGCACTTATAGCAATATCGCCTCTTACCATTCTATTAATTTTTTGGAGCACTGACCATTAGTGCGACCTTCAGAGGACTCACAACATTGTTGCCTTGGCACCTTCATTGGCTTCCTGAGCATTTGCAGTTGGCACATCATTTGACACTTTCATAGCATCTTCACATCTGGAATTTGCACTTGCATTTCACGTTTTGCGATTTTCTTGTCCTCTTTGAGTTGTGTTTGTAGGATGAAGCCTTGGAAGTTGTCGTGCAAAGGTGCATCTCATTGCAGTAGCAAGTCATCACATTGCTTTGATGTGCATGATTGGACTGGTTGAGCCACTCAAGAGTGCACATCCCCCTCATCCTTGTTACAGCCTATGCACATCCATTTCTTCATCCCAATATCCTCTCATCCTCCCCATACTCATGATTTCACACTCCTTTTATACATACACATTGTGACACACATGAAATTCTCTTCATATCAACTGTTGAACCTATGGTTGATGTAACACAATTCATCTTGTGGGGTGTCTTTTTTGTGTGGTAAAGGCCTAAGTGAATGTAACATGAATCATCCCTGGGAGGAAACATCTATCCTATAGATGCAATGCGATGCATCAAAACAAATCCCATCTTCTCCATGGCCAACTTGCAGCTAACATTCAGTGGTAAGCTGAACCCAAAAAAAAGGGTTCCCCTCAAAAAATAAAATCAATCAACAACGCTGCAGCTTTGCAATTGGCCCATCCTTGGATCAACTTTGAGCCTCCCATGAGTATTCTTATGAAAGGTCAATGTTTTAAGGGTAAGCTACTTCATGCCATGGTCACTATCAGTCGTGTTGACTTCACGTTTTACATCATGATCCACTATTTGCATTTCGTTTCCACAGTTTGCATTTCATCTTCATATCATCGCCTATACCCCTTTTCCCCTAGCTTAACCTTATTCTCATAACACTTTTAAGCATGGTAAAATGACATTCGATCTTGTGCTAATGAATGATGTTGATGACATGTTTGCTGTGGTGTTTTGTAATTCTTTGTCGACGTTTGTCGGCCCACTACTCCAAACGTCAACAAAGAGGGGCCATTGAAACACCACAAAATTTTAGATCTTTGCATCATGACTACAAATATGGTTAAGTGTCAAAATGGTGGCACTTTGCCCATATTTTTCCAAGTGTTGAGTGTAGTCAGCTCCAATTGCCAGGTTTGCAAAATTTCTCTAAGTGTCAGAACGATGACACTTTTTGCACCCTATTACGCTGTGTAGCGTAACACCCTACTACGCTACGTAACACACTATTACGCTTCGTAACACTATGTAACACACTATTACACTATGTAACACCCTGTTACACTACGTAATACATTGTTACGCTTCGTAACACTATTACATTGTGTAACACCCTGTTATACAACGTAACATACTGTTACCCTATGTAACACCTAGTTACACTATGTAACACTCATGTCTACTATAGTGTAGCACCATGTCCAGCATTGCAGCTAGTGTCCCGTGTCCCACGTGTAACACGGGACAAGCACAGTAGAAAGTAACAACAAGCATTCTATGTCCCACGCGTAACATGGGATGAGTGTAGCAGACAGCATGATCCCACCCACCGCATTGCCACATGGCACATGATCCACATTTTGGGCTAACCCTAGCCCTATAAATGCCCCTACGCCTTCTTTTGAAAAAAGGAAAAAAGGAGAAAGAGGAGGGAGGCTTCCATTTCTTCACTAGCAAGGTAGTTGGCACTTCCATTTTGACATTTGGCATTTTGGCATCTTGGCACTTAGCGCTATGGGAAAACAAGACCTAGAGCACATCACACCGACAGAGAGGCACAACTACACCACATGGTACACTGCAACCCCATTGTAGCCCAATGGAACATCACATAGTACACCATGACTACCGACCCAATAGGCACAGTTTATCACAGTGAGAACTAGATATAACAACCTGACACCACTGAGGTTGCGACTACACTCCTACTATGCCTATTGTACACTCTGTATACCTGTACCCTTTTTTCAGGGTGGTGCATCTTCTTATTCAAACTCTCTTTTTCTCTGATTACAACATTTACTTTTTGGCATTGTCAAGCGTTCAATTGTGTCCATTGTCCCATTACGTGCTTTAGCACATTTCTATTGTTGTGCACATTACGTTTTCTTTTATTTTACCACTAGGTGTTCCATTTAAAATCATTGTTTGCAAAAGGGTTATTGTACACCGACTAAGTCCCTATTTGATTGACCAAACCATTCAGGGCACCCTTTCTGTCCAGCACAGCCCTTGTGTGGATCCAAGGTTAGGTTGTGTGCCCGAAGACCTCTCAGTGTTTCTAGCCATCGATGTTTTCTATCGCTACAATGCTCTCTAGCCCAATTTGTAAACTTTATGGAGATGAAGGCAGGTCTTTTGTCAACTACTAAAGCATAAGGATACCCATATCTAGAGATTATATTTTTTTCTAAAAAGTGAATAACTTCACAAGATGATGTGGTTTTAGTTGCTTTTGCTTCTAACCAACGTGTGTAATAATTAGTGGTTGTTAAGATAACTTTGTGTAGGGTAGTAGAAAAAGGATTAATCACTCCAATAAAATCTAAAGCCCATTGTGCAAATGGTTTGATTTCTATTATAGGTTGTAAAGGGACTAAACTCTTAGGATCTTTACCTTTGAACATTTGACGTTGAACACAAGTTCTAACTAGGTTGTAAGTATCATTGATCATAGTGGGCCAATAATAACCAACCCTTATAATTTTATGAACTAATGAACGATATCCTATATGTTCTTCCTCATGGAGTTGTTTTAAAGTGTCATTAGCTTATTCTTGGTTTAAGCACTTAAGGTATATTCCTTGGAAATTCTTTCTAAATAGTTCACTACTAATTAGAGTAAATTTATAACATTTCAATACTAAAAGCTTTTTTTATATCTAGATAAATCAAAAGGACAACAATGGAAGGTTAAATAAAATTTAATATCACCATACCATGAATCATGCAATCATTTGGGAGTAAATGGGATATCATTTTTCTCATCAATGGATAATATGTAAAGAGGAATTGATTCTTTATCTTTGGATGCATTACAATTTTCTAAACTTTAGGTTTTGACAATTAGCTTGGTAAGACCAATTTCTCTAACTAACTTGGCTACCTTTCATTGAATATCAAATTCTTGCAACTTCATAACCCTTTTAGCACGTTTTTTGCTAGGATCTTGTAATTTAGCTAAAGTAATGATGGTTGGATTAGGAACGATGACAAAAACCTTTGTGTTTAACAAATAATAGCCAAACTTCTTTAAGTATTTTATCATAGCATACACTTGCTTTTCTATGGGAAAGTATTTTAATTTCACATTCTTTAGAGGTGCAGACATGAAAGCTATGGATCTCTCACCTTGATCAAGAACATATTGGGTTAAGATAGTAGTGGCAGTAACATCATTGGAAAAAGCATATAGGAGGAAATCATTTTGATACCAAGGAGAAGCTAGGATAGGGACATCTAAAATGACCTCCTTAATAGCAAGGAAAGCATTCTTTCTTTTGTCTATCCAATGCATATTACTATATTTCTTAAGCATCTCATGTAATGGTTTGACCAATTTAACATAGATAGGGATGAATCATCTAACAAAATTAATTTTCCCAAAGAGAGACCTTAGATCAGTCTTAGATAAAGGGTAAGGTACTTCTAAAATTACATTTACTCGGGATCAATCATAATCCCTTCTTTAGTTACTATATGACCAGGAAATTTACCACTTTGAACACTAAAGATGGATTTCTTTACATGAAAAGTGATGCCAAATTGTCTACATCTTATAAAAATATTTCTAAGGTCTCTAAGGTGTGTACCTCGATCTTTAGAGAAAATGGTTAAATCATCTAGGTAAATAATAATGCACTTCTTAATTAGCCCATAAAATTTTTTTTCCATAGCTCTTTGAAAGGTAAAACTAGCATTTATGAGACCAAAGGGCATTTTAGCAAATTGAAAAGTTTCCAATTTTGTTGTAAAAGTAGTTTTATACTAGTCTTTCTTACTCATAAAGATTTCATTATATCTTGAATATCCATCTAAAAAGGAATACATTTGAGCATCATTCATGATTTGCAATAGTAAGAGGAAGTGGATAATTATCCTTAATGTAAGAAGTATTAATATTATGAAAATTAATACATAACCTTAATTTGCTAGTTTGTTTCCTAACGGGCACTAAGTTTGATATCCAACTTGAATGTCTCACAGGGTAAATAATCTTGGATTTAATGAGCTTAGTAATTTTTGCTTTCATTAGGGCTTCAATCTTGGGATTTATAGGTCTAAGTTTTTACCTAAATGGTTTCAGTTTTTACTTAAGGGGGATTATATGTGTCATGCCTAATGGATTGAAAGTTCTAAGATCTTCATAAGTCCAAGCCAAAACATCATTAAACTCATGTAGCAATTCAACTAAGCTTTGTTTTTCATTTGGATGTAAACAAACTCCTATTTTAATAGGGTATTGATGAACCACAATATGTTGGCTTTGACATTGGGTACATGACGTCACATATGCTATGTTGGGATCTTGATATGACATTGTGTAAGTGATGTTGAAGCATTTACCATGGGTCTATAAATACCACACCTAGGCTTCCATTTTGAGTTAGTTTTTTAGTTTAGTTTTCAAGCAGAGTAGTAAAGCTCTTGTCGTTTCTTTTTGTTAGAGTTAGAATATTTTCTAAGTACCCGCAGAAGGAGTCTAGGTATGTATATTTCTTTGTTCAAGCACTAATGTACCTGAGCACAGTAGTGTGATAGGAATAAAATGAACTCTTTTGACAATCCTTGTAGCATTAAGAATAGCTTAATATTTTCTTTATTGCACTTTACTTCCTTGCTCTTTATTTTAATGCATTTGAGTTAACCAACTTATTTTTAGTAGTTAATGAACATGAGTACAACCACTTCAAGAATTCATATACTTCTTGGTAATCCAACAACACTTAATGTTTGGTAGCCCAGCAGTACTATATGTGTTTAGGATGTGACCAAGAAGGTGGGGTGGTTAGTTATGTTAGGCTAGCTAGGCAATAAATGAATTAGATCTTCAATTACTTTAACTTTCATTCTTATTGTAGGTGATCAAACTCATAAAATATAAAATAAGAAAAATCGTATACCTCAGTTACACTTAAATCATACCCTTGAACCTCACAAGTGTAGTTGGGAAGACAATGAAAATTCTCAATTCCCATTTCACCTCCTTGAAGAGTTAGGGCATTAGATAACTATAGGTCTACGAAATTCGACCAGATCGTGCGTAATGCCTTAGTGATTCATATGGTTTGGTGTAGGGGTACCTTGTTGCTCATCTGGTATTGTCATCCTTTCTTTTTAATTTGAATTATTTTAGTTTTAGCTAATATTTTCCAATTATTATTTTTAGATAAGTCTACGATTTTGGTATGTAAGTCATTAAATAATGCTCCCCTAGCTACTATTTCAGGAGATATTTTATTTAATAATATAACATCCTTTGATATATCTCCTTGATCACTAAATTATCCTTCTAAAAATAAAAATTTACAAACATGATTATCATCATCAAATACTTGAAAAGAAAAGACATTATCAAGAATAGAATAAGACTTAACTATTTTAATAATAATTTTTGAATCCCAAGCATTGTGTTTAAAAGGAACATCCAAAGTAATGGTCATTTGGGCTAGTGCATTGGGGACATGATTTTCTTCTCTTGATGTATGTTCTATGGTTATGTGTTTTAACTCTTTAAAAATTTTAAGAATATAAGCTTTATATGCTTTCATGATGACATCTTTATCATCAAAGATTCCATTGACTTGATTTACTACTAGTTGAGAGTCGCTATAAATCTTAAGTTTGGGTAAGTTATAGTATTGAGCTAGCTTGATCCTATGTATAAGTGCTTCATATTCAATCATGTTGTTGGTCATAGGTTGTGTGAAATTAATGGCTTTAAGGATAGGAGCTTCACTAGGAGGTAAAAACTTTAGGACTTAACCCTGGATCCAATTCATAGCAACTTGTTTACGGTGTGCAGATAGATCTTAGTAATGGTAGATTTGCAACCTATAGGCAATCAGCTATCAATTATAGTGGTTCTCTATTCTATGGCTCATTTTAGGATTTTCAGAACTCTAATTCATGTTAGGGTCTTTAGGGTTTTTTGGGTGCTTGTGGCGACGATAGGTGAGGTGGCAATGCACATGGTGTACATGGTGGCACGTGCAACTTTCATAGTGCCTGAGGTAGCACGCATGGCAAAGCATGAAGTGATGTGTAAGATAGTACACGAGTCGACCAACGACTGCGTCAATCCCATGCATGATAGTCTACAGGTGGCGCACCTCTTCCTGATCATAGTTGTAGTAGAAACTTCAACTAGTTTTTTAATGGCAGCGACAATAATCAATCTTCAAACAACGGTGTCAAGGATAGTGGTAATAGGGCTAGCAGGAACGACTCTAGCAAAAATGGTAATCTGCAGGGTTTTTAAGGTTCACATCAAGATGACGGATTTGTAAACAATCGTGTGATTAACAATGGTTTTGTTAACAATAGATTTGTAAATTACAGAGAGAAAAAATCAAATGAAAATTTAAACTTGAGGTGCTCAGCTTGTACCAATTCACCATAAGCTGGGCCCCACATTCAATCACTTAACCAAATCTCTCTACCACATTTCAACACAACCCAAACCCATCCCCATTCACCCCCTTCAACCACTTCCTTTCATTTTTCAGTGACCTCAACCTCCACACCAGTTGCCTTTAGGCCATTATTTTTGGTCTCTAGCCCAAGCAACCCTCCGTTGAGTCTTTCTTTTGTGCTATCTGTGCGACTGCCTATACACTCCACTCACCAAATTTTGCACTACACATCTAGAACTCCTTAACATGATCATGTTTAAACTTTTGGTTGCCTACCATAAACCAGAAATAGTATGCATGCTTGCTCTTCGCACGTAAAATAGTTCCCGAAATTGAAAATCACATCTCTAATTTTGCAATCCATAATTTTTTATCACACTTTTTTAGCAAACAAAATTAAGGTTCTGAGCTTTTTCCTTAAGTTTATTCCTTGGCCTCTCCCCATGGAACAAAACTCCATTCTCAAAGAATTCACGACTTTTTCTTAACTTCTTCATCTTTGGAATTTATTTAAAAATAAAACTAAAGATACATTTTCATGTTTATCATTTATTATGGCAACTCAGATTAGTAAAATGAAACTTTACCAACATAATAATTGGAATCCTTCAATCAGCAGTTTCAATCCCAAGCTCGAAAATTGCATTCACAATTGCCTTGCTTCCCTTGAAGCTACACTCTCCTCTATTGATTTCAGTAGCCAATCACCTCTTCCTTGTCGTCTTCTTGGACCACTTCATAAACTTCAAAAATACATGAGAATCATCATGTGGCCTGCAGATAAAAATTTTGGAGTTTGTGTCTTGGATTCCTCTTGGTATCTTCAAGAAGCAAATAGGCAACTTTTCGATTTGGATGTTTACTTACGTGTGGATTTTGTTCCATGGGATGATCTTCATTGTTGATTGTTTTCTATCATTAATTATTACCCATAGGTTTTCAATAATTTTAAGGATTTAATGCTTCAATGCAAGGCCTCCAAACCTTGTAATTTATATTTAATCCCTAAAATTCATAAACCTATAATTGTTGGCCACCCAATTTGTTCCTACATAGGTTATGTGCTTGAACCCACCTCTTGCCTCCTCCATTATTTGTTGTTTCCCATCCTTTGTTCCCAACTATATCACCTTCAAGATTCATTTACCTTGATCTGTGATCTCCATTCAAGAGTTCTACCTCTTAACACACTTCTATTTACGTTTGATGTAGAATCTCTTTACCCCAGCATCCCCACTGATAATGGCATTGTTACCTTCAAAGATATGGTTGAAACATATTTTTCTACAAGCCTATTCCCCTTGTAGAATCTCTATAGCAATTCCATTCTAGAGCTTGCTTCATTGGTGCTTCAAGAACACTACTTGGAATTTAATGAAGTTCAATATAAATAGATCAGAGGCACTACAATAGGTAGCAACTTTGCTGTTGTCTACGCATGCCTTTTTTTTGTGTCATCTTAAAAGACAAGTTTTCATAGCTCTCGATTCTCAAAATCTTTTATATTTCAAAAGATTCATTGATGATGCTTTTGGCATTTGGAATGGCTTTGAAGATTTCCTTTCACTTCTTCTCTCTTGATATGGTAATGTTTATCCATCAATCAACATTACCCCCACCATTTCTAATTTTGCAGTTAATAGTCTAGATGTTACCTTCTTCAAGGGTCCTCATTTCACTAACATTTGTATCCTTTCTACTAAGTGTTATCAAAAACCCTTGAATGCATAATAGTACATCCCTTTTTCCTCATGGCATCATTTTCATTAGAAGAAAGCATTCATCATTACAAAACTTAAATGGTACCTCATTAGGGAATCATGTCTTGGTGATCTTCAACAAATTTGACAACACCTCTTCTAATGAATTTGGGCTCAAGGATATCCTTCTAGCCTGTTGGTTAAATGCTTCAAACTTGTTATTGTTGCTTCATGTGGATCACTTCTAGCTAGACTTCAATAAAGTAATGACGTTAATGTTAGGAAATGGATGCCTCTTGTCTTCAAATTGGATTTTAGTACTTCTACTAAATCCTTGAACATGAGGGCCCTCTTAAATCCTATACTTGATTGGCTTCGCCAAAAAGATCTATCTTTCCAGAATGTCATTTCAGATGTGGTCGCTTAGTGGTGAAATCCTAGAAAGCTACATTGGTTCCTTGTTAGAAATAGATTTAAGTGCTTCATCCCACCCCCACTTTGGCCTAAATGAAAAATCTTTTCTAACCCTAGAAATTTTTTCTAGCCCCAAAATTTTTTTCTAATCCCAAAATTTTTATGTTCATCTTTGGCTTCTTATTGAGGTGGAGTTATTCTAAGTATAGAAGGGGAGTCTATTCATTATGGGACATTTGCTTGGGATGACTCAGTTTCATTATTTGTGTTGTTTTGACTAGGAACTCTTCTATTTGGAGTATAAGGATTATTCCTAGTTTGTTGTTGTGTGGTGTTCATAACATTGCTAAGTCTATGGTAGTGAGCATTATGTGGGTTGGGATAACTTACCATGACTTGTTCAAATGAGGAAAATTATTCATTTTCTATTTCATGAGGTATGTTTAAGACCATAATTGGGGTTTTCTCATTTTGTTGACTTTGGGCATTGTCATCGTATAACACTAGAAATTGAGTACACATTTTCTTAGAATGTTGCCTTGTGTTATGAAGATGAAAATAATCATTATTAATTGATGTGCTTGATTTTTTGGATTGTATAAGGAATTTATTGTTATTTTGCTTTAGTTCAACTACTTCATTGGAAAGCTTTTGAAGTGAAGTTAATATTTGTGTCATTTGATTTTTTTTAACAAGTAGATGTACTAGGATTAGCTATTCCATTTGCATTTATGATGGATTGGATTAAAGCTTTTGATTGATTGTCACTTAAATTGGTATTTGGTGGCAAAAATGAAGAGGATGTGGGACCTTGAAAAGACCTACTTATAGATTGAGTCATTTGAAGGGGAGTGAGACTTTGAAACAAAGTATTATTCATCGAGAAAACTTGTGATGATAAAGGGGTATACTATATAGGATTTCTAACATTCATCATTCCAAATTGAGTTTGAATGCTATTCATCAAAGTAATTTGTTTTAGCTTAATAACTTTAGTCATTGCTCATATTTTTGTAATGTTGGGATCAAATTTAATGGCATAGGTGTAGAATTGGTCAATGGTAGAGAGGTAGAAATTAAGGATACCATTAGGTTGTAGAGGCATCTCATTCGGTAAATAAGTAAGTTGATGGAAGAATCTTAGATTCTAATCATTGACGTTTTTCCCAGGTAGTTTTTTTTAGGCTTGTGAAATTGCTTAATGCTAAGGCAAGGCTAGTGTGCTTATCGAGTTAGAGTAGGAACTTATTTTTAAACTCTTGCCATGAGTTGATAGAGGCATTAGGGAGCATTAAAATCCATTGGGTGACTTTGCTCCTGAAAGTTTTCACAAAGATCCTACATGTTATGTCATTTTGGATAATGTTATGGATGCCTAGTAAGGTTTCAAAACATTATATATGTTGGTAGACATCACTAGTAGGGGTTGTGGGATCAAAGAACAAATTTATGTTTTGAAGTGATTTTTGGGTTGTTTGGAAATTGTGAAGCTTGTTGTTTTTCTAAAGTGAAATGATGGGTAGTTGGTCAATTAGGAGCAGGAGTAAAAGCTCTTTGTTGAGTTGCTCTATGGGGAGGTTGGCTCATAAAATGAAAAGTAACAAGACATATAAAAAATGCTAATAAATAGTGAAAATTACTACCAAACTATAAAGATTAAAAGATAACAGAAAAACATTTACATATTATATATTTTTCTAATTTTTATTTTATACATATTAGATTTATATTTTTTAAAAAAATGAAATTGCAATAAAAGAAAAACTGAAATTGCAATATATAAAATTTAAAACTAAAATGAAAAAAAATCTTCAAAAACTATAAATAGGAACAAAGATTTTAGAAATTGTAAATGGGAACAACAATCTCCAAGAACCCCAAAAGAGGAATTTTTATTAGGAAACAATAAAGTAGATAGTAACAAAAATAGGAAAATAAATTTCAAGGAAGCTGAAACAAGGAAAACAAAAATTTCGAAATAGAAATGAAGGAAGAAAAGCAAATGGGACAGTATCAGAAATAGGAAACGAAACACATCCTCTTTCTAGCACCAAAAAGGTGTTGATGTAAAAGGTTTGGACACATCAACACCTAAAAGATCTTGTTTAGGGAGACCATAGCCTAGGATGTCTCACTTATGGGTATGGAACTTGGGAGTAGTCTCAATTGGAAAGGACAATGTAATGTTCAGAAAGGTAAATCAAATGGAAAAATTGGGAAAGAAATTTAAATTAAATAAACTATCTTAAATTTTAAAACTTGATGACAAAAAAAATAAAGTAACTACTCATTAAACAAACTAAATATAAATTTTGAAATTCTAGCAGGTATAGAACGCTAAATATAGGTAGTATCTTATTAGAAATGTCTACTTAGAGATAGAAGTTCACCAGGGACTAATGAATCTAAAGCAGAAACTTAACATGACCATTTAGGATTTAGACTTGGTAAGAAAATTAAATGATCCAATCCTAAAACAAGCCTAAGAAAAAAAAACTTCAAAATAATTACAAATTCTAAAACCAAAAACACCAATAGGGGCTTTAATTCAAAATGTCCTTTTAATAAATGTTTAACAAATAACATGTTTTTTCATAGAGATATTGAAATCAAATAGTTATAGACATATTGAAGGCAAATGACTTAGCTCTAAATAGAGTGACAATGCAATTTGAAAATAGATGGCTGCAGTATAACCTTATCTACCCATGCTTGTGAAAGCACATTACCATTGATAAGCATGCACTTCTGGTTCTCAAAAACTTCATGGTCTTTCTACTTAGGCACTTGCAAGGCCCATTTCGATCTCTAATCTTCTTTAAGGTCTCCAAATGAGAAAGCCCCATCACTATAACTTGCTTGCCTATCATTGCTTCTTGGTGCCATCACTACTGTTCATTTCTACTATTGCTGCTTGGTGCCACTGCTACTGCTCACTACTTCTTAGTGCCGTTATTGTTTGGTGCTACTAATGTTGCTTGTTGCTTCCCCATATGTCCCTTCTTTGTGCCTTTGGCCCTAGGAATTTATAAGGGCTTGTCTAGCCTACCACCTTCTTCTATCTCCAACTAAATCAACACACATTAAGAACCACCACCCATGCATAATCAACGATAGTAGTGTGAAAACATAATGCCAATGCCACAATGACCACCACCCACATTGAAAACAACAACACCCACCAATCACGTGTAGAAATGATAGCTCCCATCATTACAAACATGCATCAAATAGTAGTTACTACAATGTGATAACACATAACAACTATAGGGACATGCAGTTGCAAAAATGATAGGAAACCATGTCCAACTATAGATTCTCTAATGTTACAGTGTTAAGAAATTTTGATAATGATGTGAATTCATAAGCACTCTTTAGCCAGAAGTATTTGTTGAAAAGACTAAAAGGATCATTGAAACCATGCACTATTAAAATTACTCTTATGTGTAGTAGCGAACATAGTTTAGGAATGTTTAGGTAATCTAACCACATCAGCTATTACCATTAAGATGGAGGAGGAACCTAAAAAGTAGTTGCATGGCCTGTATTGGAATTTGAATTGTTATCATAATGAATTGTCATGCAAGATTTGATTTACTTACCTTTAATGTTGTATAGTGTATCCTTTCTTAAGTTTTTAGCTAATTGACTACTAGCTTTTGAAGGGCCTTATGGAGTTGGCTATGATTTAACAAAATTAGCTATTTATAAAACATCATATTATATTTTTAATCCTTTTCTTTATTTATGATACTACATGAATAATTTTCATGGGTTAAAACCTATAGGATTTTACCTTTCATGGGATTAAAAATTATTAGTTATGGCCCCCTTCTTGGCATGGGAAAGTTGGAATCAACACTGTCATTAATTAGTTGTTTAACATTTTATTCCATTTGTCATGCTAAATAAATGAGTAATAAAAGATAAAAAGTGAATAACATTGTACTTGTCCATTTTATTTTTTTAAAGCTTGTTCATTATAAATTGGGTTGGATAGGTAATGATATGTTTTATGATAGGTTTTGAAAGTTTGTAACATAATATTTGATGAGTGGCGAGGTACCCCTACACTCAACCATACGAATACGAGTGTTCATGCACAATCTGGTTGAACTCCGCAGACGAACTAGTTGTGGTGTCTAGATAGTTACTTGTTAATCGCAGTTCACTGTCTTCCCACCTAAACTAGTATTTGCTTTGTCACATATGGTTTAGTCTAGAGTGAGGTGTACGATGTGGTCCTAAACTACTACTATTCCTAGAGGCAATGGAAAGTAACTTTGATTAAGATAAGAGGGAGTGAGAGAGAGAATCTAGCTAAGAGGAAATGAAAGGAGAGAACCTAAGCTAGCCTAAGTGCGATGAGCATCCATCCTTAATCATCCGTACACATCTTGAACCTCATGTACTACCACTGGGATTACCAAGCGCATGTCCTAGGTACGGTACTAGGTTACCAAGTAGTCACACTTAATTGCTTGTGATTAAGTCGTACTCATTCTGTGTTTAATAACAGGGATAGGAAATGAGGGTGAGAGATATTAATTACAAAAGCAATAAATAACAATCAAACAACTAAAATGAAGTGAATATTGTAATGATGAAGTAATCTCAATCTTTATTTCTGATCATGTGCATGTCCAAGTACGTCACACTCGAATAAAGATGCAGTACAATTAAAATCATCACACTGCGGTGATGCATTGGGGAAAGTGTTGAGAGGAAAAACTGACAAAAAGATCCTACTCTAATACTAACTTCCTATGACTTTCCCATGCACCCAATTGTGTATTTATAGGCTCACATAGGAACCACGATATCACGTATTCAATATCGCTAGCCAAGCCACGATATTGCGCACTCGATATCAAGGGTCCAATATTGGGACCCATCATATATTAGGGGTTCGATATCAAGGGTCCAATAATAGGGATCCGATATTAGCACCTAGTTAACAAGGGTTTGATATTAGAAACTAGTTAACAAGGGTCTGATATCAGCACCTGACAAACCACAATTCATCAAACCCCCATGATTGAATAACAACTCATCCTTGAGTTAAACAAAATGAGAACAAGTCCAATTGATTACATAGTGGATAGGTATGGGATTGCTAACTAACTAGGAATTATTCATGCCATAGTGTGGGATTGAATAAAAAAAATTGGGACACAGACACAGAATTACAAAACTTTGTTGGAGCTCATGTGGTTCTAGGTGGCAGTGGTTCCTCCATGGATGCCTTTCCTTTGTCCTACGTGCTAGGCATGTAAGATTGATACTATTGAAGAAGCACCTGACGTTTCTCCTTTTCTATCTGAGGATTATTAGTTGTCCATGCTGATGTTCCAATGTTTGATGGAGTCAACACTTCCCATGGACATGACAGTTGCAGGAACACTTGATTGGCCTTGACATGTCATGCTGCAAATAGTTATTGTTCTTCTTCATAGGCTTAGGCCTTGACCTCTCCACGTTTTTCTTGGCTAGATTGTGCAGTGACAGGAATTCCCTAATGGATGTTGAATGATTGTGCCTCCTACTCTGCATGTTCTACATGAGGTCCTTGGCTTTTGCCTCCCCTTGGGCGTTTAGTTGCACCTTGAGAAGGTCCTCCTTGTTGTCCTCTTTTAGAGGCCATCTATAACCACACAAAGATCAATTGTTAGTAATGTTATTGAAATAAGTTCAATTATTTCATACCTTACTTATTACCTTTAGTAATTATTAAATTCTTTGCTTAATATGATTTTAGAGTTAGAAATTTTTTCAAGGAAGTTTCCCTAAAAGTTTAATGTCAGACCTGGTTTGTTTAGGTGACACATCAAAGGACATGTAATGGTTTTGAGGAACGTTTGATAAAATGATAATAAAGGAAAGAATAGATTTGGAAATGAAGTTCTTGAAGGGTATAAAATAATGTGATGGTGTGCAACAAGTACAAATTACAAAAGTCACGTAACTGGGTCCTCCCCAAAGCAGGTTCCAACCTATAATGCCCTTGCGTAACCACACCTTAAAATGCCCATAGGCACTAAAAGGGTTAAATGTAATCTACACCAATGCAACAAAACACACACATGTTGATACTACCATGATAAGGTATGCATTCAATACTACACAAGACACGAGTTACAAATACATGAATAGCAAGATGAGGCAAATTGTAGAAGGGATTGCAGAGATTGGGACATGAGGTAGCTGACCTAGGGCACAATGAATCCTGAGTGTAGGGCATAATTAATGTTTCATTAGCCTGTTGCTCCAAACTCAAGACCAAGTCCATTTCTTCGATTAGTGACATCGCATTGCTTCATCCAATGATGGACAACCATAAGAGCACCATGATAGTAAGGTGTATGATCACTTAGTAGTTTGTTCAAGGGAGGAGTGATTCAAAATTACTTTGTGGCACTTTGATCTTGATCTTTTCTTTTCTTTTTCTTTTTGTGTGGCCACTTTAGCACACTCTTCTTGCTTTTTTTTCTTTTTCTTTTTAATGCGTAATCTAGAGAAGCCACCTACCTTCAGGCATGGGTGCATGTCTTTCCAGTGGAACCCCCTAGAATAGCATTAGGTGTTTTTTTTCTTTTTTTTATTGAGTGACTTTATTACTCTTACTCCCATTTTTCATTAGATCTACAAGGATCTTAGTACACCTAGGCTACATGGTAATGCCTATAGATGTTACCAAAGAGAATCCACAAGTCTCCTTGATGTCACACCCTGGCCATTCCCTCTTGGTCCATCCTTCTTTGCTTTGGGTATAATGAGCAAAAAATTACTTTAAGATTTAATGTTGTCAAGAATATCATCATACCTAGAGTAGAACCTCTTGTTAATAGAATGGTTGGGTGGATGTGATGGGCTTGTTATCCAAGTAATTGGTCACCTGAGACTTGATAGCATAGAACAAGACCTCAACCAACGAGTCACATGAGTGTTTTATTCATAGATGAGATTACTCATAAAAAGCTAAAAACATAAAAAAAATAAAAAGATAAAACAACGAATAAAAAGATAAAACAACAAATTGAAAGATGAAAAACTGGAAAACAAAAAATTGTAAAATTAAAGAATAGAAAAAAAATTTATTAATTTTTCTTGTTAGAATGGAGGAAATCCCCCATAACTAAACTTTTGATCATAGCGAGAATTAATAAATGGAAGGGTTGGATCTATGAATTTTAGAAATATTGGGACCTAGTCATATCCAAACCATTAGATGTATTTTAATGTCATGGTTGGAATGTACCCAAATTGGGATGCACACATTGTATTAAAGTTGACATAATGGGGCAAGTTAGAAGATGAGGTTAATTGATAAGGAGTTGATCCACTATGGCATCCATGACCGTAAGATGGTATGCAAGGATTGGTATGTCTCCCTATGTGGCTATATTCATTGGTGCCCATAGTTGTTGGAGTTTTGATTGGTGGCCCTGATAAGGTAACACAAGGCATTGGGTTCAAGAAAAAAGATGCACCACAATGTTAGACTTGTGCTAAGTTGGAAAATGCAGTTGATGAGTGGCGAGGTACCCCTACACTCAACCATACGAAATGAGCGTCGCACGTGTGATCCGGTCGAACTCCGCAGATGGACTAGTTGCGGCACCTAGATAGTTAGCCTTAGGTCGCAGTTCACTGTCTTCCCATCTAGACTAGTTTTGCATATGTCATGTATGGTTTAGTCTAGATGAGGTGTATGATGTGTTCTAACTCTAATGCTACTCATGAAGGCAGTGGAAAATAATGTTAACTAATCTAAGCTAAGAGGAAAAGGGTAAGAAAATCTAATCTAGCCTAAGTGCGATGAGCAGCCGATTCCTTGACTAGCCGTACACACCCGTAGATGCTCATAGTTAAGTCGTACTCACACCGTGCTATGAAAGCACTAAATAACATTAAATAAATAACAATAAATAAACTAAGTGACTGCTGCAATGATGAAGTAATCTCGATTTTTATTGCCGGTCATGTGCGTGTCCAAGTACGACACACTCGAATAAAGACACCATACAATTACATTCACCACACTGCGGGTAGACACGGGAAAAATCTAACTCTGGAGGGATCAAACTGCCAGAGCTTCGCTACTCTAAAACTGGGATCCCCAATAAGGGAGAGCCACCTCTTATTTATAGACATGGCGGTGGACTGCGATATCATGTACGCGATATCGTAGGGAAGGACGCGATATCGCGTACGCGATATCGCGTAAGCGATATCGTGGCCTATGCGATATTGTGACTCTGATACAACAAGGTGGTGATATCACGGTAATTGATACAACAGGGTGGTGATATCATGGCAACTAATACAACAGGGCTGTGATATCATGACTATCAGCACTATGAGCAATTCAGGTCTCATCATACCCCCACGACTGAATGAAAACTCGTCCTTGAGTTACAGTGATTACACAGTGGATAGGTATGGGATTATTAACTGGAAAAAGAAATGGGATGATGTCGCAGTGTGGGAAGTAAAAAAAACAAAGATACAACACACAGAATATTTACAAAAATGGTGGAACTCATGTAGTTCTAGGTGGCGGTGGCTCCTCCATAGGTGTCTTTCCCTTTTCTTGCGCTCTAGGTCTAGGATTTGATAGCATTGAAGTACAGCCTGGAGTTTCTCCTCTTGTAAGGCCTTGAGTGCCTTGGTATGCATGTAAGTTTGTACTTGTGCCATAGAGGCAACCCAAATAGCCATCTCTTTTTCTTCTGCCACCCTTTTATTCTCTATCAACAGTTTATTAGGTTGCTCAGTTCTGAAAGTGTCCAACTGGTGCTGAGCAACCTTTGGTCCTATGTTCGGAAGGTTTAATACTTCTGAAATGGCTTGAACAGAGAAGTCAATAGTCACACCACAAATATTAACCATGGTGCCTTCTTCTTCATTATGCCAAAATTGATACATTTCCCCTAAGTACCACGCACCGCTTTCAGAGAGGGTATCTCCTACTTCTGCCTGCCTAGACCGTATGGTAGGAGGATCTTCTTGATGAACACTGAATGAGTGTTCCTCTGGTTCTGCATGTTGTCCAGCAAGGCCTTGTCTTCCACCTCTCTGAGATCATTTCGTTCCACCTTGAACAGGACCCTCCTGCTGTGCACATTTCCATCTGCAATCACACGGGTCAAGCATTAGTAATGTTGTTTAGGAAATCAAGGTATACCTTACTGCTTACCTTAATAGATTTACTTTATTTCCGTGTGATGTTAAGTATTGAAAGAACATGTCCCTGAAAGATTATAATGTTAAGTCCTCTTTGCTTAGGTGGTTTCCCAATTTAATTTTTGGGTATAGCGAAGGGGATGAAATTATTTTAGACACATTTTATTCTTAATTTTAAAACTAATTACCCTTAAAGATGTCCGTCGGGTGATGATGAATTTCAAAAAATTTATGCACTTATTCGGCATGTACAAAAAAGTTATATGCTATTTAGCATGTACCCTCACCCCCACGACTAAGCTGAACACTTCAGGTTCAAGTAGGTTCAAACGGAATGAAAATCGAAGTACCAACAAGCGAGTTATGGATATGAAAGCAAGGGACATGCACTCGCAAGTTGTAGAGAGAAATTTGAAAAACTTCCTCTTTGTGAACAGTTGTAAATAATGTTGATTAGCACAGGGAGGTCATGTATATATTGAAGTGAGGACACTTAGAGAATGTACCAAATTGTTTTTATATGTTTTTGAAATTAAACATTGTAAACTAAGGACATCTAGACGATTATTAAAGGGTTCTAGGGTAATTCAACTAGTTCTAAAGGCACAAAAATTATGATGTGTGGAATTTATCAATAAGGACCTCAGATGGTAGGGGAAAAGGCTATGTGATGGAAATAAGGGAAAGAAAATCAATGGAAAAATTAAGCTGAGGGTAAGAGATTGTGTGTTCTAGCTGGAGAATTAATGAAGATTATAACAAAATTACACAAGTGGGTCCTCCCCAAAGCAGGTTTCAACCTATTATGCCCTTGTGTAATCACACTTAAAGCATCCATGGGCACTAGAAGGGTTAAATGTAATCTGCACTAACTCCACAAAACACACACATGTAAATATCACCGGAATGAGATGAAAATTCTATGCTACACAAGACACGAGCTACAATTACACGAACAGTGAGATGAGACAGAGTAGAGAAAGGGATCGTAGAGATCGGGACATGAGGTATCTAACTCAGGGTACAATGAATCCTGCGTGTAAAGCATGGTTAATGTGTCATTAACCCATCGTTCCAAGATCAGGACCAAGTCCATCCTTCTAAACAGTGACATCGCATTGTTTCATCCCATGATGAACAACTATGAGAGTACCATAACAACAAGGCGTACGATCACTTGGCGTTTAGTACAAGGGAGGAGTGATTTTTATTTTATGGCACTTCCTTTTTCTTTTCTCTTTCTTCTCTTCTTTTTTTTTCACTTTACTGAATCTAGAGAAGCCGCCAACCTTCAGGCATGGGTGCATGTCTTTCCAGTGGGACCCCCTAGAACAGCGTTTGATTTTCGAGTGCCCTTTTGATTACTCTTACTCCCATTTTTCATTAGATCTACAAGGATCTTAGTACAACCAAGTTGCATGATAACACCCACAGATGACACCAAAGAGAATCCACAAGTCCCCTTGATGTCACACCCTAATCATTCCCTCTTGGTCCATCCTTCTTCATTCTGGGTACAATGAACACAAAATTAATTTTAAGTTTTAGAAATTTCAAGAATATCACTGTACCCTCGAACAGACCCTCTTTTTTATAGAGTGGGTGAGTGGATGTAGTGGGCTCACTGTTTCAAATAATTGATCACTCATGACTTAATAACATAAAACACATCTCAACCAACGATCCACATGAGTGTTTTATTCGTAGATGAGATTACTTACAAAAACATGAAAATACAAACACACAAAAAGATAAAACAAAAAAGTTAAAAGATGAAAAACTGGAAAACAAAAAGTTGCAAAATTAAAGAAAATTAAAAACATTTATTAATCCTGCTTGTTACTGAAATGGGGGATATCCCCCATAACTAAACGGTTGAGTATGGCAAGGATTAATAAATGAAGAATGAGGATCCTTGCATATTGGAATTATTGACACCGGTCCAAACTTATCCCCTTGGATTTTACGCACTTTGTAATAAACACAGTGGGGCACTTCATACGATGTAGTTCCCGGATAACGAGTTGACCCACTATGATGGTTAGGACCGTTAGATGGTATGCAAGGATTGGACTGATGCCTCCCATGGTTGTGTTCATTGGGCCTTGTGGTTGTTGGAGTGTTAGTTGGTGGCCCTGATGAAGGTACATGAGGCGCTGGGTTCGAAGGTAAGGATGCACCACATTGTTGGACTTGTGCTGGGTTGGAAGATGCAGTGGCCTCAGAGTTATGTTGTCCCTTCCTACGGCCGTGTTTAAAGAAAGGACGTCTTTGATGTTGAGGAGGCTCTTCACTGTAGTTAGTAGCAGCAACACAAGTGTTGTTCGTGGGTTGCGGTGGTACAAACACCTTAGGAACAGTTGGTGGCATTGTGGAAGGAGGGAAAGGATAAGAATGTTGAAAGTTAGGAGGAGGATAAGGTGCACAAGGTGGTGGTTGTGTTGGAGGTATGGGTTGATGGTATTGTGAAGAATGGTATTGTGGTGAGATAAAGTGTGGTGGCCCAGTTGAAGAAACAGGATGTTGAACGTTATAAGCATTTGGATTCGGAAAATGTGAAGGGTGCCTCCAGTCTAAGGGTGGATTCCCCCACGACTGGGATTGTTGCCACTGTGGTCTAACACAGTATCTCTGTACGAACTCTGGATGTAACGTGTTTCCCCAATGCTCATGTAGATGTAACAGTATTGGGCATTGGCCTTTGGGGTGATCGTACAGGCATATGTTGCATTCATATGTATGATTGGCAGTTGAGCACTTATTCCCTTCATTCCTTCTTTCCGAATGTCTATGATTTCGTCCTGCTTCTTGGGTTGTGAAAACTCTATCTCCAATGATGTTGACATATTCTCCACACTTTTGATTCATCCATTCCAACATCTTATTGATCTTTGCCTCGGCTTCTTCTAACAATTGTTGTATTGGCAAAGATGATGTTTCCACCTTGGAATTTGTTGATCTCTCCTTGTTATGATCATGGACCTTTGTTGAGTTAATATTTTGGTCCCGTTGATGTTTTTCAACACTCTCCCATGTAGCTATTTCTCCTTCTTCTTTTGCTACCCGCTTAATAAGCTCTTGGATTTGATGGGTTCGTAGGTTGTATAGTTGACCTCGGGCATACGTTCCTAAGGTCTCTCTTGTTTCATTACGTAGCCCATCAATGATATGGTACATTAGCCTTTCCTCGGAAAACCCATGGCCTGGACAGTTGTTTAACAGTGAATAATATCTTTCTAAGGCCATGTCCAAGGGTTCATGTTTTTCTTGTTTCCATCCTTGGATTTGTTTCCTCAAGGCTGACACTCTTGCGTAGGTTTGATATTTTTCGTTAAAGACCTCTACCATTGTTGACCAGCGTCGTATTGAATTTGGTTTTAACGATCTATACCATACTTTAGCTTGGTCAACGAGTGTCATAGGAAAGAGCTTCAGTTTTTGCCAACTGTTATCAATGTTATTCCATGTGCAGGCATCGTAGAAGGCTAGTAAATGTTGATGCGGATCTAAGTCATAGCCTCCTGAAAATTTGGGAAAGTTGTTTAAATCGAGCCTGGGTAGTCGGCTCTCTTTACGATGCCTACGTGAGATTCGAACAGCCTCTTGTATTTGCGTTAAGCTTGTAGTGGCCAGTGGGGGTTCATCGTCATCGGGTAAGTTAGGCTTTCGTGTGTTACGATGACGTTGTTTTTGTTCATTCTTATAGGAAACTCCCACTTCAGGTTGTATACTCCAATCTTCATCGTCATATAGCTCATTGGTTCTCCAATGAACTTCCTCACTAAGTGTGGCGTTATTATCATCTTGTAGGAGAGGCATTGTTGTGTGTGAATTTATGTGACTTTTTATAATTACTTCTTTTTAAGAGATATATCGTTAAGTTCTTTACAGCGACCTTGTATGATATAACTAATCTAGATAACTAGCACCATCCCCGGCAACGGCGCCAATGATGAGTGGCGAGGTACCCCTACACTCAACCATACGAAACGAGCGTCGCACGCGCGATCCGGTCGAACTCCGCAGATGGACTAGTTGTGGCACCTAGATAGTTAGCCTTAGGTCGCAGTTCGCTGTCTTCCCATCTAGACTAGTTTTGCATATGTCACGTATGGTTTAGTCTAGATGAGGTGTATGATGTGTTCTAATTCTAACGCTACTCCTGATGGCAGTGGAAAATAATATTAACTAATCTAAGCTAAGAGGAAAAGGGTAAGAAAATCTAATCTAGCCTAAGTGCGACGAGCAACCGATTCCTTGATCAACCGTACACATCTTGGACTTCGTGCACGACTGCCACTGGGACTACCAAGCATAGGCCTAGGTACGCCACTGGGATTACCAAGCGCAGACCCCAAATACGCCACTGGGTTACCAAGCGTAGATCCCCCTAGCTACACCACTGGGCTACCAAGCAGTCACACTTAAATGCTCGTAATCAAGTCGTACTCGTTCCGCTTCTAGGAGTTTAAGGGTGAGAAACTAATCGCGATGAGTAACCGATTCCTTAACTAGCCGTACACACCCGTAGATGCTCGTAGTTAAGTCGTACTCACACCGCGCTATGAAAGCAATAAATAACATTAAATAAATAACAATAAATAAACTAAGTCACTGCTGCAATGATGAAGTAATCTCGATCTTTATTGCCAGTCATGTGCGTGTCCAAGTACGGCACACTCGAATAAAGACACCGTACAATTACATTCACCACACTGCGGGAAGACATGGGAAAAATCTAACTCTAGAGGGATCAAACTGCCAGAGCTTCGCTACTCTAAAACTAGGATCCCCAACAAGGGAGAGCCACCTCTTATTTATAGACATGGTGGTGGACTGCGATATCGCGTACGCGATATCGTAGGGAAGGACGCAATATCGCGTACGTGATATCGCGGGGGATGCGACATCGCGTCGGCTGCAATATCGCGTACGCGATATCGCGGCCTATGCGATATCGCGACTCTGATACAATAGGGTGGTGATATCACGGAAATTGATACAACAGGGTGGTGATATCATGGCAACTGATACAACAGGGTTGTGATATCATGACTATCAGCACTATGAGCAATTCAGGTCTCATCAGCAGTGGTCTTAGAACTATGCTGCCCCTTCCTATGGTTATGTCTAAAGAAGGGACACCTTTGATGTTGTGGAGGTTTTCCACTACTGTTGATAGTATAAGCACAAGTAACGTTCATGGGTTGATGCTATGGTGCAAATCCCTTGGGTATAGTCGATGGCAATGTAGAAGGAGGTGAAGAATGAGAATGTTGAAATTGAGGAGAAGTGTAAGGTACCCAAGGTGGTGGTCTTGTTGGCACGGATATGGGTTGATGGTATTGAGAAGAATGATAATAATGTGGTGAGATAGAGGATGTTGACCCAGTTGGGGAAACAGGATGTTGGACTTGATAAGCAATTGGGTTCGGATGATAGGAAGGGTGTAACCAGTTTGGGGGTGGCTTCCCGCATGATTGGCACTTTTGCAACTATGATTGAACATAGTATTTTTGTACAAATTCTGGATGTAACATTCTTCCCCAATGTTCATGTAAATGTGATAAGATTAGGCATTGACTTTTGGGGTGATTGTACAGGCAAATGTTACATTGATACGTATGATTGGCAGTTAAGTTCTTATTCTCTTCTACCCTTCTTTCTGATTGTCTAGTGGTATTTTGTCCTTTTTCTTGGTTCATCATGGCTCTAACTCCAATAATATTGGCATATTCTCCACATTTTTCATGTATCCACTCCATCATCTTATTGATCTTTGCCTTAATTTCATCTAGTGATTGTAATATTGGAAAAGATGGTTCCACCTCCTTAAGGTGAGTTGATTTTTCCTCTTTCTGATTATGGACTTTTGTTAGGTTGAGATTTTTCAACATTCTCCCATTTAGTCATTTCTCCTTCTTCTTTTGCTAGTTGCTTAATAAGCTCTTGGAATTGATGGATTCGTAGTTCATATAGTTTAATTGGGACATACATCCCTAAGATTTCCCTTGTTTCATTATAGAGCCCATCTATGATATGGTACATTGGCCTCTCCTTGGAGAACCCATGGCCTGTGCAGTTGTTTAAAAGTGCATAAAATATTTTTAAGGCCATGTCCAAGGGTTGATGTTGTGCTTGTTTCCATTCTTGGATTTTTCTCCTCAAGGTAGACACTCTTGCATAGGATTGATATCTTTCATTGAAGAGTTCTACTATTGTTGGCCAACGTCGAATTGATTTTGGTTTTAAAGACCTATACCATACTTTTGCTTAGTCAATGAGTGTCATGGGAAAGAGCTTAATTTTTTGCCATCCATTATTAGTATTGTTCCATATACAGGCATTATGGAAGGCTTGTAAATGATGTTGCATATCTAAATCATAGCCTCCTGAAAACTTGGAAATTTTTTTTAAATCAAGCTTAGGTAGATGGCTTTCCTCATGATGCTTGTAGGATATCTGAATAGCCTCTTGTATATTCATTAGGCTCTTAGTGGTCAATAGGATTTCATCATCACTAAGTAGGTTATAAGTTTGTGAGTTGGGATGATGTTGTCTTTGTTCATGTTGGTGTTCCTGACTTTGCCCGTGGGTTTGATTTTTATTTCTATGTCAATCCCTTGAGGAATAGTCATCCATTCTTGGGGATGTCCCATCTTCACTAGAGGTGTCTAAGTTGAATGAAAAATGTCCTTGAGTATTGTTGGGATGTTTATGAACATATGAAACTCTTGCATAAGATTGAGTACTCCAAACTCCTTCGTTGGTTCTCCAATGAATTACCTTGCTAGATGTTGTGTTATTGCTATATTGTGAAAGAGACATTGTTGTAAATTGTGTGTGGCTTAACTGAATTTAATTTCTTTGCCTGAAAGATATATTGTTGATACCCTGTTACAAAGATCTTGTATGATATAACTAATTTAGATAACTAGCACCATCCCTGACAACGGTGCCAATGATGAGTGGCGAGGTACCCCTACACTCAACCATACGAATACGAACATTCATACACGATCTAATCAAACTTTGCAGATGGACTAATTGTGGTGTCTAGATAGTTACTCGTTGATTGTAGTTCGCTATCTTTCCACCTGGACTAGTATTTGCTTTGTTATGTATGGTTTAGTTCAAAGTGAGGTGTATGATGTGGTCCTAAACTAGTACTACTCCTAGAGGAAATGGAAAGTAATTTTGATTAAGCTAAGAGGGAGTGAGAGAGAGAATCTAGCTAAGAGGAAATGGGAGGAGAGAACCTAAGCTAGCCTAAGTGCGATGAGCATTTATCCTTAATCATCCATTCACATCTTGGACCTCGTGTACTACCACTGGGATTACCAAGTGCATGTCCTAGGTACGGTACTGGGTTACCAAGTAGTCACACTTAATTGCTTATGATTAAGTCTTACTCATTCCATTATTAATAACAAGGATAGGAAATGAGGGTGAGAGATATTAATTATGAAAGCAATAAATAACAATCAAACAACTAAAACTAAGTGAATGCTGCAATGATGAAGTAATCTCAATCTTTATTTTTGGTCATGTGTGCATCCAAGTACATTACACTCGAATAAAGGTGCCATACAATTACAATCATCACATTGCGGGCATGCAGTGGGGAAAGGATTGAGAGGAAAAATTGACAAAAAGATCCTACTCTAATACTAACTTCCTATGACTTTTCCATGCACCCAATTGTGTATTTATAGGCTCACATAGGAACCACGATATAGCATATTCAATATCACTAGCTAGGCCATGGTATGGCACACCTGATATCGAGGGTCTGATATTGGGACCCATCAGATATCAAGGGTCCGATATCATCACCTGAAAAATCACAATTCATTAAGATTCATATGGCATAAAGTGAAGTTCTGTAAGAGAAATTTTCTAACCTTCCAAGCCTATAATCTTAATGATTTGTATTTTTTTTAATAGCATATAAGGCCTTAATTCCTCATGTTATTCTTTCCTTGACATAATTATCCTAGTTGTAATTCCTTGTATAATGGACACTTAAATATCTAAAAGAGTTCACTATTTCTATAAAGCTCCAAAATTAAAATTAAAATTTGTATTTCTTGTATTCATATCATCATTTTTGTTTTTACCACATTGACTTCAAAGCTAGAATAAAAATGAAATTTTCTAGAATTTGCAATATATTTTGCATACCTTTATTAGAAGTAGAAATTAAAGCTACGTCATCCACATAAAGAAGTAGGTTCATTACATGGGATCCAATCTTGATATCATGCTTATGATTTCCTGTACAAATCCAACTAATTAACTAATCTTGGGGATAAAGAACATCCTTGCTTCACTTCAATATTTCTTTGAAGTTGAAAATTTTCATGTGAATCATTGTTTGCAAGCTAAATGATGTCTTCTTCATATAACTTTTATCCTTTTGTCATTAACTTTGTAGAGATGCCTAAACCATATAGGTGTTATCACAAATTTTTACACATCACTCAATCATATGCTTTTGCAAAGTTAATAAGAAAATAAATTTTTTTTATTATGCTTTTTTGTAGCTTCCATATGATATCTAAGTGTGACTAAGTAATCAATTGTGAAATGGTTCTACTTGAAACTAGCCTAATATGTGTTGGTCTTATATTATTATCTTCTACCCAAGTGTTAAGTCTTTTTTCAAGAATAGTACCTAACACCTTAGCAAAAATATGACTTACAACTATCATGGGATAGTTGTTCAAGTTATTTTTATCATTTTCATATAAAAGTACTACCTTGTTGACTTTCTATCACTAATTCAAGCCATTCTTCATAACCAAGTGATGGGATGTGATATCGCATGGGCCATGATATCGCAGTCCATCGCAATGTCTATAAATAAGAAGCAACTCTTTCTTGTTTGAGAGGATTAGTTTAGTTCCTTAGCAAAAATCTGGCAGTTTAATCCCTCTAGAGATAGATTATTTTCTAGTGTCTGCCCGTAGTGTGGTGAATGTAATTGTACAACATCCTTTATTCGAGTGTGACGTACTTGGACATGCACATGATCAGCAATAAAGATCGAGATTACTTCATCATTGCAGCATTCACTTTGTTATTTATTTATTTTTTTTATTTCTTACTTTCCTAATTAGTCTCTCTCACCCTTAAAACTCTTAGAACGCAGAATGAGTACGACTTGATTACGAGCATTTAAGTGTGCCTACTTGGTAACCCAGTGGCGTACCTAGGATCTGTGCTTGGTAATCCCAATGGTAGTCGTGCACGAAGTCCAAGATATGTGTGGATGATCAAGGAATGGATGCTCATTGCACTTAGGCTAGATTAGATCTTCTTACCCTTTCCCTTCTAGCTTAGCTTAGTTAAGATTACTTTTCATTGCCTTCAGGAGTAATGGTTAGATTAGGAACACATCATACACCTCACTCTGGACTAAACCATACATGACAAATATAACACTAGTCTAGGTGGGAAGACAATGAACTACGACCTAAGGATAACTATCTAGGTGCCACAACTAGTCCATCTGTCAAGTTTGACCGAATCGCGCATGAGAACGCTCGTATTCGTATGGTTGAGTGTAGGGGTATCTTGCCACTCATCATTGGTGCCATTGTCGGGGACGGTGCTAGTTATCTAGATTAGTTATATCATACAAGGTCCCTATATAAGGACTTAACGATATATCTCTTAGAAAGAAGTAATTATAAAAAGTCACATAAATTCACATACAACAATGCCTCTCCTATAAGATTACAATAATGCCACACTTAGTGAGGAAGTTCATTGGAGAACCAACGAACTATATGACAATGAAGATTGGAATATACAACCTGAAGTGGGAGTTTCTTATAAACATGAATGAAAACATCATCATTCCAACACATGAAAGCATAACTTACAAGATGACAATGAACCCCCAATGGCCACTACAAGCTTAATGCAAATAAAAGAGGCTGTTCGAATCTCCCATAGGCATTGTAAAGAGAGCCATCTACCCAAGATCGATTTACAAAACTTTCCTACTTTTTCAGGAGGTTATGACTTAGATCTACATCAACATATACAAGCCTTCTACGATGCTTGCAGATGGAATAACATTGATAACGAGTGGCAAAAACTTAAGCTCTTTCTTATGACACTCATTGACCAAGCAAAAGTATGGTATAGATCGTTAAAACCAAATTCAATACGATGCTGGTCAACAACGGCAGAAGTATTTAACAAAAAATATCAAACCTACGTAAGAGTGTCTACCTTGAGGAAAAAAATCCAAGGATGGAAACAAGAAAAACATGAACCCTTGGACATGGCCTTAGAAAGATATTATGCACTATTAAACAATTGTCCAGGCCATGTGATAAGACACGAATTGCATAGGCCGCGATATCACATACGCGATATCGTGTCCACTGTGATATCGCATCCCCTACGATATCGCGTACGCAATATCGCGGTCCACCGCCATATCTATAAATAAGAGGTGGAACTCCCCTCATTTATCATCCTAAGCGTAAAGTAGTGAAGCTCTGGCAGATTGATCACCCCAGAGATAGAATATTTTCCATGTGCCCGCAGTAGAAGTCCCCCAAGTGAATGGTTCTTTATTCGAGCAGCTTTGTACCTGAACGCAAGTTGTGTACAACAATAAAGACAAACTTTTTCGATAAACCTTGCAGTGCAGGGATAGGTTTAATTAATGTTATTTACTACTTTCCTAGTGACGCGGCATGAGTACGACTTGGTTACTAGCGTTAACGAACGTGTACGGCTAGCCAAGGAATCGGCTACTCATTGCGAATAGATTCTCTCAACCCTTTCCTCCTAGAGCGTGGGACAAGTACGACTTGATTACGAGCATCTACGGATGTGTATGGCTAGTCAAGGAATCGGCTGCTTGTCACACATAGGTTAGTTAAGTGCCTCAGTACGACCGCTTCAAGCACGTGCATTACGTGTGGTGATCCCAGTAATGATTAGCGTTTGGGAGCCACAGTTGCATAGTTCAGGGTGTGTACGGTAAGTGGGAATGGATGCTAATGCTAGGACTTAGTATGTAGTTAGAGTTAGTTAGTTTCTCAACCCTGCATCTTCATAGCTTAGGAGATAAATTGAAAAATACCAAAAAAAATCATATACCTCAGACTTGCTTAACCATACACCGTGACACATACAAGCAAGCTTGGGAAGACAACGAACAATTAACCCCAAGTGTTTCTTGTGGCGTTAAGGCATTTAGTCTATAGAGTTTGACCAGATCACGCGTACACGCTCGTATTTGTATGGTTGAGTGTAGGGGTACCTCGCCACTCATCACCATGGTTTTTCTGAAAGGCTAATGTACCATATTATTGATGGGCTACGTAATGAAACAAGAGAGACCTTAGGAATATATGACCAAGGTCAACTATATGAACTATGAACTTATCAAATCCAAGAGCTTATTAAGTGGGTAGCAAAAGAAGAAGGAGAATTGGCTCAATGGGAGAGTGTTGAAAAACATCAACAGGACCAAAAGCTCAACTTAACAAAGGTTCATGATCATAAAAGGGAGAAATCAACCAATCTCAAGGTGGAAACATCATCTTTGCCAATACAAAAAACATTAAAATAAACTGAGGCAAAGATCAATAAGATGTTGGAATGGATGAATCAAAAGTGTGGAGAATATATCAACATCATTGGAGATAGAGTTTTGACAACCTAAGAAGCAAGAAAAAATAGTAAACAATCACAAATAAGGGATAAAGAAAATAAGTGCTCAACTGCTAATACTACATATGAATGTAACATATGCCTGTACGATCACCCCAAGGGCCAATGTCCAATATTGTTACATTTACAGGAGCATTGGGGAAACACATTACCTCCAAAGTTCGTACAGAGATACCATGTTCAATCACAGTGGCAACAACCCCAGTCATGGGGGAATCCACCCTTAGACTAGAGACACCCTTCATATTATCTGAATCCAAATGCTTATCTTGTCCAACATCCTGTTTCTCCAATTGAGCCAACATACTTTATCTCATTCCAATACCATTCTCCTCAATACTATCAAGCCATGCCTCCAAAACAACCACCACCTTGTGCACCTTATACACCTCCTAACTTTCAACATTCTCATCCTTTCCCTCCTTATACATCGCCACCAACTATTACTAAGGTGCCTACACCACCGCAACAACCTATGAATGACACTTGTGCTACTACTACTAATAGCAATGAAAAGCCTCCTCAACATCAAAAGCGTCCTTTCTTTAAACACAACCATAAGAAGGGACAACAAAATTCTGAGGCCACTGCATCTTCCAACCCAGCACAAGTCCCATACTATGATGCACCCTTACCTTCGAACCCAACGCCTCATGTTACTTGATCAGGGCCACCATCTAACACTTCAACAACAATCCGGCCCAATGAACATAGAAATGGAGAGTGGCAACCTAATCCTTGCATACCATCTAACGGTCCCAAACATCATAGTGGGTCAACTCATTATCCGAGAACTACATTGTATAAAGTGCCCCACTATGCTCATTATAATCAAGTGTGTGAACCCCGATGGGGTAAGTATGGACCAGTTTCAATACTTCCAACATGTAAGGATCCTCAACCTTCATTTGATAAGCCTTGCCATGCTCAACCATTTAGTTATGGGGGATATCCCCCATTCTAAATAATAAGCAAGGTTAATAAATATTTTTCATTTTCTTTGATTTTAC
>MNCI01011521.1:30022-75785 GCA_015680685.1 Gnetum montanum | reverse complement strand
AAACTTAAAATTAATTTTGTGTTCATTGTACCCAAAATGAAGAAGGATGGACCAAGAGGGAATGATTAGGGTGTGACATCAAGGGGACTTGCAGATTCTCTTTGGTTACATCTGTGGGAGTTATCATGCAATGTGGTCGTACTAAAATCCTTGTAGATCTAATAAAAATGGAAGTAAGAGTAATCAAAAGGGCACCAAAAATCAAAATTTGTTCTAGGGGGTCCCATGGGAAAGACATGCACCCATGCCTGAAGGTTGGCGGCTTTTCTGGATTCAGTAAAGTGAAAAAATAAGAAAGAAAAAGAAAAGAAAAGTGCCACAAAACAAAATTCACTCCTCCCTTGAATAAAACGCCAAGTGATCATATGCCTTGTTGCTATGGTACTCTCGTAGTTGCTCATCATGGGATGAAATAATGGGATGTCATTGGTTAGAGGATTGGACTTGATCCTAATCTTGGAATGATGGGTTAATGACACATTAATCATGCTTTACACGCAGGATTCATTATGCTCTAGGTCAGTTACCTCATGTCCCAATCTCTACGATTCCTTTCTATACCTCGTCTCATCTTACTATTCATGTAGTTGTAGCTCGTGTACCGTGTAGCATAGAATTTTCATCTCATCCCAGTGCTATTTACATGTGTGTGTTTTGTGGAGTTAGTGCGGATTACATTTAACCCTTCTAGTGCCCACGGACACTTTAAGTGTGGTTACACAAGGGCATTATAGGTTGAAACCTGCTTTGGGGAGGACCCACTTGTGTAATCTTTTGTACTCTTCACTTAGGACATAGTTTACACACACACTTTCTTACCCTCAGCTTAATTTTTCAATTGATTTTCTTTCCCTACTATTATCCCTCTAAATTTTAACGTTCCAATGTACCATTACATACCCTTTTTCTTACCACCCAAGGTTTTATTGATGAAATCCACACCATTATCATTAATTGTGCATTTTGAATTAATGAAATTACCCTAGAACTCCTTGATACTAGCCAATGTCCTCAATTTCCAACATTAATTTTGAAAAAAATCATTAAAATAGTCGTTATTTTTCATGTGTCTCATATTGCTTGGGACAAGATATCACGTATGCAATGTATCGTATGCGATATCGCGTCCCATCTGCCTATAAATAGGTACCTCTGCTGCAGCACTTAGCATCCTTTTGCCATTCACACGCGAGGGAGTTTTTGAAATTTTTCTCTATGACTTGCGATTGTGTGACCCTTACTTTCCTCACTTTATCTCGCTCGTTGGTACTCCGATTTTTATTCCGTTTGAACCTGCTTGAACCTGGAGTGTTTAGCTTAGTCATGGGGGAGGGACACTTGCTGAAAAGTGCTTAACTTTTTTGAAATTTTTCATCACCCAAAGGACATCATTTAGGGTAATTAACTCTAACACTTAGAATAATTGTGCCTAAAAATCATTTAATCCCTAGGTATACTAGGAAACTAAAATGGAAACCACCTAAGTCACAGGACTAAAAATGATTTGAGTTGCTAGATGTTGACTAACATGTGCTTGTGAGGGCTTGTTGGGTGGTAAATTATCATGGTCCTAGAAGGAAAAGTTGACTGAATAATGTAATATCCTTTCCATAATGTCTAAAAATTAGTTTGTTGTGCATATTCACAGGATTCCAATAAAGAACCTTATCTCTAGGTTGAAATGTAACTTTTCTTATCTGTGTGTCTTGACATTGCTTATTGTGTGCCTTGTGCACTTCATTTATCATTAGGAATACTCAACAATTTTCATCCAACACATTATCATAAGATGTTCTTTTTGTACTAGGTTAATATCTAGGTCAAGTTCATAGGTAGTTGTGAGTGAATGGAGTTTGTTTTGGATTGGAAATTTAGCTAACTTTTCATACACTAACTCATAAGAAGAGTAGCCTATAGGAAGTTTCCATGTTGAGTGAGAAGCCCAAAGGGCATTGTTGATTTTGATAATATGATCTATTCTAAATTTACTGATGGCTCATGTTAAGATTCTTGTGATCACCCTATTGGTAAACTCAACTTAACCATTGGCTTGCAAGTGATAAGGGATTGTAGTTTATTTTGCACCTCCAAGTGTTGCATTAACTTCCAAAAAATAGACCCATTGAAATGTGTCATGTTATCCAAAATTGGTGCTCTAGGCCCACTAAACTTGCTTACCACCTATTGTTGACAAAATCAATCTATAGTGGTAGATGTATAGAAAAGTATAGCTGTAGCGTCAACCCACTTGATATTGTAGGCAAGAGCAACTATAATGTAGACCTTTCCATTGGACATGGGAGTGATGGGTCCCATGAAGTTGATATCCTAAAGATTGGAAGGCTATAGTGGTTAAATCCACCATTGGAACCCTTCCATTTGGGTGGTCATTACTCCATCTCATTAACACTTCTTGCACAAATAGGAGAAATTGTAAGCATCCCTAAAGATTATTGGCCAAAAGTATCCATCCATGAGGATTATTTTTACAATCCTCCTTCTTGTGTAATCACCCCTACCATGCCATTGGCAAAAACCCTTGTAGAGATTGCCTTTAATTTCCATGTAAAGTTTAACCTAGTAAAGATATTGTTATTTCTTCTTATTATCCTATTCTGTAGAATTCTCCTATGTGAGGAGATATGAGAGGAACTTGTCATTCAAATTGGTAAATTTTGGTGCTTGAACTTCAATAGACTTAGCAAAGAGAAGTTTATCTTGAAATTGATCAGATAAAGTTTTTTCATCCTCAATGATATCCCATCTTAACCTAGATAAATGATTAGCAACTACAGTCTCAATCCTTGTTCTATCCACCATGGTAAGATTAAATTTCTATAAGGATAACAATCACTATATAACACAGGGATTGATCGCTTGTTTGTTCATTAGGAATCATATTACACTATGGTCCATGTGCATAAAAATTAGATATTCAAGCACATAGTACCTGAATTTTTCCAAGGCATACACCACTATCATGAGTTCTTTTTTAGTGGTGGTGTAGTTTAATTGTGTAACTGCAGTGCTTCTCTTTGCATAATGGATGTGATGTGGATGTTTTTAATCATCCATTTATGTAAGCACTACTCCTAAGACATAGTTAGATGTACATGTCATGATATGAAAGGGCTTGAATCAATCTAGGGTGTGTAGGATTAGAGTTTCTATGAGCTTTCATTGTTAAGTGTTAGAATGATTATTCGCATTCCTTGGTCTATACAAAGACTATATATTTGTGGGTTCTACCAGTGGTTTGGCAATTTTAGAGAAATTCTCAATGAAGCACATGTAATAACTAGTATGACCAAGGAATGACCTCATATCATTGATAGTTTGAGATTGTCTAGTTATTTCTTAGATAACCCTTTCTTTCTTTAGGGTCCACCTCTATTCCCTTTCCTAAGACCTTGTTCCCTAATATAATGTCATATCGAACAATTAAGTGGTTCTTCTTCTAGTTGAGTCATAGGTATATCTCCACACAACATTTTAATACCTACTTTAGATGATCTAACACTTGTTCAAAATTAGTACCATGGGTGGAGAAGTCATCCATGAAGGCTTCCACACTACTACTAATTTGTTGCTAAAAGATGCTTAGGACTAAGCACTAGAAAGTCATAGGAGCATAACAAAGACTAAAGGAAATATTTTTATATGTAAAATTTTTCTAGGGATTGGTAAAGTTGTTTTGGTCTAGTCTTTTGGTGCTATTTGCATTAGGTTTTAGCTACTATATCCATCCAAAAAATTTTAGTAATGGTGTCCTACAATTATATCAAACATTTGGTCCAAAAATGACAATGGAAAGTTGAAAGTCTATATAGATTCTTCACAATCCTTCTTTCTTTCATACAATAACAATTGGACTTATCTAGTCACTTTTTGTCATAAGATAGATGATTCTTACTTTAAGAAGTTTCTCAACTTTATATTTGATAACTTATTTTAGCTTGGGATTCAACCTTCTCTATAGCTACCTCTTTGGTTTGATGGTGGAGTTTCTATAGATCCAATGTTGGCATATACATAGATCTATTCCAATTAATTCATCATATGACCATGAAAAATCTATTGGCCATTTATTCACAACTTGGAATAGCTTTTCCTTTTTTCTCTTCTTTAGTGAGATTGACATTAATGATTTCTAGCTTACCATTATTAAGAGAGACATACTCCAGATTTACTAGTAAATACTTTAATTCAAGATGTTCCTATTTAAAGTCTTCAGGAATTTTTTAACTTTTTCAAATCTAGTTTTGCTTCTTTATGGAAGAGTTGGTTCTGAATCTACTCTATTTCATCCATCTTATTAATGTAAGTACTTCTGAGGAGTTCTATTGGTTCCATGCATATTATTAAATTAGAGTCAACATTTGATGAAGCATCAGTTGGTTATATTAACATAGCTACTTCGATGTAGTTGCCTCAACATAGCTACTTTGATGTAGCCATGTCGACACAGCCACATCGACATGGCCTAACCAACGTAGTGTTTGTTTTTGCCTATAAATACCTGTGCTCTTATTATGTATTACCATTATTTTGTTAATAGAGTAGTCAAACTCTTTCAATTTTATTCCATAGTCTTAGAGAATAGTCAGTGAGTGCCCACAGTGTGGATCTAAGTCAATTGTACAACATCTTATTCGAGTGGTAACGTACTTGGACATATTCCATGAATGAAAATAGGATCAAGATTGATTCTTATTCATTGTAGCACTTTGACTTAGATTAAATTTACTTTTAATGAAATTTATATTCCATGTACTTAGTTAATATTTACATTTCCATGCATGCTAATAAATTGGTGAAATAAGCATGACTAGTTTCGAGTGTAAACATGTATTCACTTGCTGTTCTCAGCAGCATTATTGCTTGGTTCACCTTGTAGCATAGCACTTGGTAATCCTAGTAGTGGATACATGGGTTCATAATGGGTACAGTAAGTTGGAAATAGACACTCATCACTGGTAGGCTAGTTTAGACTTTAATTTATATTGTTAATTAGTTTAAATATATAATTTCTTTATTATCATTAGGAGTAGCATAAGGCCAAAACAACATCAAGAATGATATGCCTCACTGTGGACTAAACCATACGTGAAAAAGCTACCACAAGTCCAAGTGCAAAGACAATGAATTGTGATCAAGTCATAAAGATATAGATTTCACAACTAGTCCTATCCATAGATCAGATCATGCATGAACGCTTGTGATTTGTATGGTTGGGTGTAGGGGGTACCCATCGCTCATCATTGGCATTGTTGCTAGGGACAATGCTAGTTATCTAGATTAGTGATATTATAAATGATCATTGTAAAGGTATCAATGATTTATATTTTTAGAAAATATTAATATTTTATTTTAATTCACACACACTAAAATCATGTCTTCTTCACATAGGACCAATAACACATTGTATGATGAGAACATTCATTAGAGAACTAATAGGATCTACACTAAAGAGAATTGGAGTGAACAACCTCAACTAGGGATTTCATATGCTCATTTCCACTCTTACTACACTCAAGGACTATGTTCATCTAAGGTAGAAAATCCTAGAGGAGATGGAGTATGTCCTAAATCAAGAAGGGCCTTAAGGCCTAGGGCCTCCTCTAAACCTAGAAAATATAAGTTAAGGGACCATGGAAAGAACTATAGGAGCCATGGTGATTCTCCTTGTTTCTCATCTTCCTCTTCCTCTTCAACATCTAGTTCTAACAAAGATGAACATAGGTATAGAGATAGAGCTCCACTATGGGGTCAAGATAAAGATAGAAATCGAACCCAAGGGAAAAATCAAAGACATCAAAATGAGCATAGACAAGATCATCACAATCATATGAATAGAAATATAGATTATCACCATGATGTATCTAGTACAGATGAACCCTTATTGGCTACTAGGGACCTAACATAGATTAGGGAAGTAGTTCAAATACCCAAAGGCATCAAAGGCACAACTACATCAAATGTCTTGACATGAACAACATTCCTAAATTTAGGGGAGGCTATAATTCTGATTCACAACATCACTTACAAGCCTTTCATGATGCCTATGCCTTGCAAAATATTGAAATTAAGTGGCAAAAGCTTAAGCTCTCCATGGGATACTAATAGATGAAGTTGAAAGTTGGTATAGATCTTTGGAACCAAATTTCATCCACTAGTGGTCCACAATGCTAGAAATTTTCAATGAAAAATACCAAACCTATGCGAGAGTGTCCAACCTAAGAAAATAAACCCAAGGGTGGAAGTAGGAAAATAATAAATCCTTAGATGTGGCCTTGGATAGATACTATTTGCTACTACATAGATGTCTTGGCCATGATTTCTCTCAAAGAAGGAAAATTTTTCATATCATAGATGGGATTCATAATGAAATGAGGGAGACCCTTGGGATTTATGTCCAAGGTTAGATATACAAACATAAAATCCATCAAATACAAAGGCTAATCAAGTGGATGGTAAAAGAATAAGAGCTATGTAAACGAGATAATGTAGAGGAAAATAACTTGGATCCAACTCTTCAAAAGAAAAGGGCCCATATCTATGATAAAGAAAAAGAGGTAACTCTTAATGAGGTGATTTCACAACAAACCTTGCCAATACAAAAGTCTATTGCTGAGCTTAAAGTAAGCCTAGATAAGATGTGGGAGTTGATGAATGATAAAATTACAAATTATGTAAAAACCGTAGAGGAGAGAGTAACAAAAAATGAATCAAGTGATTAACAAAATAGGGAAAAAGAATTAAGAAATAACTAGGAACACTTATCAGCAAAAAGGAAATATAGCTATAGAAAAAGACGCCATAGACTCAACCATAGAAGAGGATGATAGATGTGACATCTACCTATATGACCAACCAAAGGGCTATTGCCCAATCATGTTACATCTACATGAGTATTAGGCTTTTGCATTAAATTCCAAGTTTGTACAAAAGCAGATACCTAGGAAACTACCTTACTCACAAGGTAATTATAGACAGTCCTACAACAAACCATAATATCCTAGTGGGAGTTCTTATTAGCCTCAAAACTACTATCAAATGTAGTGGAAAAACCCACAGTCATGGGGGATGCCATCATCAAACCAACACTACCCTTACTACTAGGCAAACCTATATAGATATTATATTCAACAACATGTTTCCCCAACTGCTTCTACTTATTCTACCTCAAATTGTTACTACCACACTCCTAAATATCATCAACCCACAACATCTTCTATGGGATCACCACCTCACAGTTCTTTTCCTTCATTACCTCCTCAACATTCTCATACTTTCCTCCATCACATGTCATGGCTAGTACTATAGGATGTTTCAGCACCACAACATCAACAAAAGAATGTCACTTATGCTGTGAATATACATAGAAATGATAATGCTAGTAAATCTCAATCACAACCTCAAAAATGTCCTTTTTTAAGGGTAGTTTCCTCACACAAGCACAAAACTTGTAGACCTATTGGTGCATCAAAACCCACATAAGGCCAATATGGTGCAACACCCTTCCTCATAAAAATTACGTCTCTTAATCATGCACAAAAGCCAACACCCATTACCACTCCAACACAAGACATAAATGATAAACCTATCATTGTGGAGAGATAGAAAAATCCATGCATCACTAATAGTAAAGGGTGTAGTTATGGACCAAAAATTTAAAATATTAACACAACCCATAACAAAGTTAAGGAGCGAGTGTGTGAGCAAAAACTAGTCTACGTAGTAGCCACTAAACTAGAAGACACCCAGTGGCTTGAAAATGAGAATATAATATTTTTCAAAGGTGCATGGAAATAACTAATATGAATATTAGTTCTAGACTTACAAAAATGGACCAAACATAGGACTTAGACATATATATATTACACTTTGATTATACACCAAAAGAGGATATCAAACATGGAGACCTATGAAATAAAATAGAAAATCAAGAAGAACAAGAAAACACATTTGGATCCCCCAGAACAAAAATACCTTCAAGTTCAGACAAAGATACATCTCCAAATGATCCAAACAAGACTATTACCAATGATAGATGTGCTACCACAAAATTAATTAAATTAATAATGATGATAGATGGGAAACCAGAGGTGTATAACTAGGGGATTATGTGGTCCATCTCTTGAATGTGTGACCATTAGATTAGTCATGGGCGAGATGCTCCATCCTAGTTCAAGAACTAATAAGTGTTTTTCACTTTTTTTTTACAATATTTTTATCATTTTCCTATTTCATCTAGAATTTTCTGATTCTTAATATGTTTTCCATTTCTTAATATTCTTCTCTTTTCTTGAGTCATTTTCTTTATGTTTTATGAATGTTTTTTTCATGCTTTGGTTAATAATATTTCCAATCATGATTTAGAAGTCAATGTTATGTGTTGGGTTTTTATGCTATGTTATCAAGATGATTAGGTAAGTAATTGTGTAAAGTAGTGAGACCACCTCATCCATCCCTCTAGTTCTCTGAATAAAAGGTCTTTTTTCATGGAAACAATTTGGTTCTTCTTTCATCAAACTAAAATTAATCAATGATCATTGGACCTTGAAGAAAGAGGGAACAACCAAGTGGGAATGCTAAGGGTGTGACCTTAAGGGGATTTGTTGGATTCTCTTATTGACTTCCTTCATGTGGTTTATGACTCCTCAAGGAATGCATCATCACTCCTTCATTAACCAATAAATAGGAAGTCATGTCTTTGCATGGTGTGGTTCCCATTTTAAAAAAAATTTAAAATCTAAAAAAAAAGAAAAAAAAAATAAAAAAATAAAAAATATATATAAAAAGAATAAAGAAAAAGAAAAAAATAATGATTGAAATCCAAAGCACACCCCTTAGACATAATAATGGGCTACAAGAACTGGCTATGGAGCTAGAAAGACATGTTACCCATGCTTGAAGGTGCCCCTCTAATGAAGGCCCTTCCTTCTTCTCTTTTCTTCTCTTTTTGGAGTGATGACTATTCTTTGAAGTAGTTGTGGACTCATGGTGGTTAGCAAGAAGGAACACATCAATGCGAGGCCACTATTCATGGTATGGACTTGGTTTGTACTTGGATGGATAGGTATGTTGATCATTTTAATCACATTTTTCACAAGAACCTATTATGAACATGGTCAAGTACCTTACATTCTAATCTCTAAAATCCCTTATCATCCCATTATTCACCTCATTACTACATACGATTATGAGCCTTTAGGTTTTGTGTAGTATAGTGTAACATCTCAACCATGGTAGCTATGTATTATTTGGAATAAAGGCATGGTTTACAGTTAACTTCTTAGGTGCCCAAGGACATTTATAGAAGTGGTTATGTAATGGCATTATGGTAGGAGCCTTTTGGAAAGGACCCACTTGAATAACTTTTGTTGATCATGGCTTTGAACTAACCTTCATATCTTCCAGTATGTTAATGAAAATTTCTCTAAATTTATGCATGATTTTGGGACTACTTCTTAACCATTTTATTAATTTTTCCTACTTTTCTATTTCCATATCCATTAATATTTCTTTTCCATCCTCTAAATTAGACCTTTGGTTTCCATTATTCAAAAAATTGTGTGCTTTCGAAGTTATGCTTATTAGTCATGGGGGTTAGGGATGTCCACTTTGAAATTTTTCTAACATCATACTTTTGAAAATCATGGTAACTAATAGTAAATGATCAAAATAATGTGAGAAAATTGATGATTTTAGTTACCTCATAGCCTTGGTCATGATATGTTGTCGTCACCTTGTGCTTAAATGAAAACTAGGGGATCTAAAAGGGTTAATCATTAAGGAAAATTTACCAAAACTAATGTTGGTCCTTTGGTGACTACATGTGATGCTAAAAGAATTGCCTAAGAAAAAAAGCCTTTTTCCAAACATGAAAATGAAGCTAGAGGGGGAGGGGGATAATAAAGGATATGCCCATGAACAAATCGTAGAACATATAAGATAGTAGCTCAAGCATTGCATGTTTGCTAGATCCATGGGATGATGAGAAGAAATTTCAATCCACCCTTTAAGAATGTTCTACATAACTAGAGAAGCATCAACATAATAATCAAGGTTGGAAGTCTACCACTGCTAGCAGCAGCAAGAAGAATCATCTTTAGTGATTTTTTGAAGACCTTTGCAAATTTTGTAATCTTCAATGTCTATCCAATATTTTTGTCATTTTTTCATTTTGTAATGCATCCACTTAAATAAAGTTTTATAATGTGACACTTAGAGTTAGTTAGTAGTTAGCATCAATCAATAATCCCATCATTCACACTTTTTTATAAGGAAAGCTTAGTCCTATTCTGTTAACTCAAGGATGAGTTTTTATTTAGTCGTGGGGGTATGATGAAGCATTAGTTAGTTGTATTGACATAGTTTCTTTGACATAGTTGCATTGACATAGCCACTTTGATGTAGCTTCTTCGACATAGCTACCTCAATGCAATCGCTTCAAGGTAGCTGCTTCAACACAACCACATCAACATGGCCTAGTCGATGTAGTGCTTGTTTTTGCCTATAAATATGCATGCTCTTGCTATGTATTGCCATTCTTTTGGCATAGAGTAGTTGAAATCTTGGAATTTTGTTCCATAGTCTTAGAGAATAGTTAGTAAGTACCTGCAGTATGGATCTAAGTCAATTGTATAGCATCTTATTCAAGTGGAAAATGTACTTGAACACATTCCATGAATGGCAATACGATTGAGATTGATTTTTATTCATTGAAGCACTTTAATTTAGATTAAATTCACTTTTAATGCAATTTGTATTCCATGTCCTTAGTTAATATTTATGTTTCCATGCATGTTAATGAATTGGCAGAATGAATGTAACCAATTTCAAGTGTAAACACATCTTTGTGTGGCAATCCTAGTAGCATTATTACTTGGTCTACCTTGTAGCATAACACTTGATGATCTTAGTAGTGGATACATGGGCTTAAGACATGTATGGTAAGATGGGAATGGATACTTATCACTTGTAGGCTAGTTTAGACTTTAATTTTTGTTGTTAATTAGTTTAAATAATTGATTTATTTATTATCATTAGGAGTAGCATAGGGCCAAAAAAACATCAAGAATCAGATGTTTCACTCTAGACTAAACCATTTGTGACAAAGCTACTAGTAGTCCAAGTGGTAATACAACAAACTATGATCAAGACATAATGATCTAGATGCCACAACTAGTCCCATCCATATAATTTGACTAGATTGTACATCAATGCTTTTGATTCATATGGTTGGGCATAGGGGGTACTAAATGCTTATCAACATTCATTGTCAATTACTGAGTATCTTCTTATTTTGTGACTGCTACATATAGGCACCTTTGAATGTTAGATGTTTCGGCATACTTATTGCATGCTATCATAGATGTGCTTTCCATGACCCATATTTTTTGCATACAATGGCACCCCATATCACTGTATGCAATGCCTAGAACCTAGTTCTTCTCTACTTTTTCAAAGTCATTTTCCTTAGAAATTTCCATGGAAAGATCTATGATCCCTAACTTGACATCAATTTTGGTGAGCAAATCCCTTCCCATGATAATAGAAAATTTTCCCTTATAATTATTCACATGGATTACTAGGAAATTTACTGGATAGGATCATTCATAGATGGTAGTCACAATTTCCTCCACTAATCCCAAGGAAATAAAATGGAGTGATCAATAAGTTCTAATCTAATATTGAATTTCTTGAGTGGAGGTAGGTTTTAGGTTTTATATATTTCTTAAGAGGTTAAGTTTACTCCAAAACTTGAGTCAAGTAAACGAATCATTTCTTGCAATCTGTAAGTAAATTAGAGGACTCCTAAGATCAGATCTTTTCCTGGAAATATATCTTGCCTTGATCTAATATGTAATTGCAGGAGTCAACATGATAGTATGTACACTTTGAAATCTTTGGTTTAAAGGAAACTTGTTGGTAACTTCAGAAGTATTGCAAGAAGGAGTACCACCCAACAGATGTCTATGATGGTTTTGGTGGACTATTAGATCTAAAGAAAGTCCTTTTCCAAGGATTATGATCAAAACCACTAGGACTATTATCTAGTTGTAAGTTTATAACCCTCATTGCATTACATTGTTGAGGTTGTGGTGGAATTTTCACTTGCATAGGAAGTGCAGGTGGTAAAGGAGTAGTATTGGGAGGTGCAGAGTGAGATGGTGGATAATGAGAAAGATAAGTGGAAGGAAATTCAAACCATGGAGTAGGTGCTTCATGATATTCTAAGGGATAATGGAAATGGATAAAGGAAGTATGCCTTGTAGAGCTACAAAGGAGATACATGTTGAACGTAATAACCATATTCATTTGGTTGTTAATAAGGATATTGCTACCTTGGTGATGGCATCCCCCACATGTCATTGCTGATAATGGTCCTAAGGTTGATGGAATTTCTATCGATAATTACCTTATGAATAAGGTAATCTCTTAGGTAGTTGCCTTTTTGTAAATTTTAAATTTAAATAATATGCTCCGATTTCTTGTAATTTTAACACTATAGCTTAGCATCCCTTGGGATGTTCATATTAGCATATGTCACATCATTCTTTATTTATTTTAGAATCTACAACCTAATCCACTGTTGCAACCTTAGCTTTCTATTGATAATAGTCCTTGCCTATATCTTTCTCCTTATTCTATCCCTATCTCAGTTTCTTTACTCTATTTTCTCCTCAATAATCTTTAGAGCAATTTGGAACTTCTCATCTAAGGAGTCTTATATTGTATCTAACTTGGATGATATTTTTATGATAAATTTTTGAATTAGAAAGGTTTTCCTTTATATCATTTCATCTAGTAACACTTTCTCTTTATAATCATAGAAATGTACTTCCCTTTTATGAATGGAGGCATACCTATTATACTCCTCTTTGTTGACCTTTTAATATGTCAAAACCTTGAAAAATGGAGTATGTGTTAATGTGCTTGTAAAATCTTGTAGGTCTAAGAAATATAAATAAAATAATATTAAGGAGACTTAGAAAAGAGCATAAATTGAAAAAAAAATTACTAAAGTACAAAAAGAAAATGCAAGCATTTGGAGAAAATCACAAGAATGCAAGATGTCTAAAATTCCAAAGAATATGTTCTAGAGACTACCAAGATGTCTCATTCTATTGCAAGATGTCTCTGTTGAGAAGCTCTAGTCTTTGGCAAGATGTCTCTACAAAATGGTAGACATCTCAAGTTAAGGAAAGATGTCTCAGGCAAGACTTCTCAATTAAGATATCCCAAAATAGGTTAAGATGTCTCACCCAAGACATTTGAGGATAAATGAAACATATCACTTGTAAGATGAAGAAAGCTAGTAAGACATTTCAAGCTCATCAAAGATGTCTCAACTAGCCATTTCTAGCATATAAAAGAATGTGATAGCTTTTTGGGAAATGCAAGCATTTTTCATGTAATCAGGCTATCATTATATAAATACTTTAAAAATTTTTGTGCTTCATTTCTCTATCATTTGATGAATTGTTTATTGTTAAGCCAAAAATTAAAGAATTAGAAGCTTTTTTCATATTCTTCCTTGATTTTTCTATCTCCTATTGTAAGCCTTGAGGGGTTGGATGTGCTTTCTAAGAGAAGACATCTTTTGAGCTTGTTGGAACCATGATGGTGTAGAGAAAAATAGTTCAACTCATAGATCCACAAACCTTAGGAAGGACCTATGAGCCCCTCAAATGATCTTGTTGATTGATTAAGGACTTGGAGGGTCTAGTATCATTTTTAAAAAAATGTAAATAAAACAATGATTTAAGCACAAAATAATATGGTAAAAAGAACAAGGACTACAAACTTTTATATTAAATGATTTGTGAAAACAAATTTTAGAAACTATGGATCATGGGTTGTGCAAGCTTGAGAATACAAAAATGTCTCTAGAATGCAATGTAGAGTGGGATATGTTTTACCATTAGATCTGCACTTGTTTTTCCCCACTTAATCTACTACAAAACATCACTTATCTTTGGTTCTCACTACTCTAGATTTTTTATGTTGGGTGAAAATGTTTGTGGACACTTGGATATCTACACTGCTATGAAAGTCTTAAGTTCAGCTAAATGACAAATGATCCAAAATTCCTTATAAGAAAACAAATTTTGGTTTAAATAGGCTATTAAGGTCCTAATTTTTTGTTAGTTAAATTTTCCATGATTGTTGCCAAATTTCTGATAAATTCTACCATGTTTGGAACACTCCTTTGTAGCATGTGAGCAATTTTAGCTAATTTCCTACCCCACACACTACTCCCACATACTATACAACATGTGTGACTAGGATGCCTAGCATGTGAGGTTAAAGCAAAAATCTCACACACTGTCTCTACATGTTGCATAGGGTGTGCAACTACAATGTATAACATGAGAGGTGAAAATACCAATTCTTGTAGCTTGTGAAACATTTTTAACCCTCACAAGTTGGAATACATGGCATTTGTGGCTTATGGAGCATTTGTTTGGCTTATACAAGCTAGGATATAAGGCATTTATAGCTTGTCGAGCATTTTTATCCTCCACAAGCTAGAGTACATCTGATCTACAATATGTGGGTTACACATCTCAATTTTTACATTAAAAACTAGCTTAAATTCCATCAATATAAGGTCGTAATGTAGGATTTTTAGGGAAAATAAGGCAACTGTAGATGCCTTTATATTTCCATCAAATTACAAAAATTTTGGCTATGGGATCTTCACTACAATACGAATTTTCCTTGGGGTATTCCATTGGCTCCTCTTTATTGAAATTTTGAGGATTGACCTAAGAAACATAAATAAAGAATGCAAAACACTATGACATGTTCATCAACAATGCTCCTTCTCCATGCTTGATTCTATAGTTGTTGAACCATGTCCAAAAGTACTTGCAATGGTGAAGCTAGGTCACAATAAGATGTCAAGAGTTTGGGATGAGATAATGGCTAAATTGAATATGGAAAATGATCACATGGATTAATAACAAAATTTCAAATATCAACATCATGGCTATGATATGGTGGTGACATGCTTACTAGTCAAATAGGTCTTCATGCTTTGTACTTAAACTACTGGTTACTTGATAAATATTTTAGAGAAATCAACACTCCACTCTTAGGCTTCTTTGACCATTAGGATCTTCCTTTTGTTTTGTTTGGAGTTGTTGATTTGACTTAGGCTTCATTAGCCTCTTGGATTTCTTGGAAATTTTTTTTCTCATTTTTTAAGGGGTGAAACCTTCATTTGGTGTCATTTCCAAGGCTAAATTTCATTTTGTTTTCTCATTGAACAAGATGTGTTACATTCAACGAACTTGACGGTGAAGTATATCGAAGGAGATGTCACATGGCCATAGTGCATGACTGTTAAACATAGGTATTCATTATTATTAGGATAAGAAAGGCTGTACTTTGGTTACAGGAGTATGGCTCAATAGGGGTAATGTGAGTGATGTGAGGCAAGCGCTCTTGGCATAGTTGGTCAAGCTAACAAAATCTCGCACATCAAGATCACATGATAACTCACTGTTGCAATGAGTTGCATCCTTGTGATGACTTCAAGCTTCATCCTACAAGCACAACTCCAAGAGGACATGAAAACAAGTTAAAGAATATGTGTATTTACAACAAATTACATAGGACCATATGAGAAAACAAGTAGAATACCGGCCACTATAGATTACAATTAATACAACATGAGAAATATGTATTTTATTTCACAAATTCATAAAAAGTTTGAACTTATTAGACATGCTAAAACAAGAGAGATGAGAGGTTACATAGGCTCACTTGTTGTAGGTTGCAAATATTATCATTATCCATCATTTTTCCATACTTGCAAACAAAGGCAAACCTAATCTATAGGAAAACAAGTTAGTGTTAGATATAATAAGGTTTGAGATTGGAATGATTCACTAGATTTCCCAGTTCATTCACATCCATGTTCCTTAATCTAAATGCTCCATTATCATAGGCTTTGGTAACTAAGAAAGGTCTTTTCCAATTAGCCAAGAACTTGTCTACATGCTTGTGAATGACCTTAAGAACCAGGTCTCCTTCCTTAACTTTCTTCTTGTTTAGACCATGACGATGTTGTTGTTTCTACCTTTATTGATATCATTCAATGTGAGCAAGTGTTTGTATTTCCTACTCTTCCACTAAATCAAGGTCAACAATACACATCTCATTATTCTACTCATCATTGATGAAGTCAAATAGAGCTACCCTTAATGATGAAACCTGCAAGTCAAGAGGCAAAACAACTTTAGATTCATAAACAAGGCTATATGGGGTGGCACTAGTCATGGTTCTAAAGGTTGTTCTATAGGCTCAAAGTGCATGCATGAGTCACTCATGCCACTTGCATTTACTATTTTTAGCATCTTTTTAAGCATGTTTATGATAACTTTGTTGCTAGCTTTAGCTTGTCCATTTGCTTATGGATAGGATGATGAAGAAAAGGAATGTTTGATGCTTAGTTGTTGGTAAAAGGTTTACATTTCTTGGCTGCTAAATTGTGGTTCATTACCTATGACTATAGTTAAGGGTATGCCAAAACAAGACACTATGTTGTCTAATATGAATTTACAAACCTTTTGAGATGTTGTTTTTCTTTGAGGAATAGCTTCAACCCACTTTGCAAAATATTCAGTTGTAGTGATGATGAAGCTATGCCTTGAGAAATACTTAGGTGTTATAGGTTAAATAATGTCTATTTTCCACCATTGAAATGAGCACATGATCTAAGTAGTGTGTAACTTAGTTGGTGGCACATGTATTAAGTTACTATAATGTTGATAGGTATCACAAGGTTTAACCTTTGCAGGCATTCGATTTCCATATAGGTACAATAGTATCCTAATCATCTACTCTTTATGTCCCTAGCTCTAAGTCCTATATGTCCTCCACATATTCCTTTGTGAACCTACTTAAGAACTATGTGAGCTTTGGTTTTGTGGCCCTTGCTCTAGGTCCTATATGTCCTCCACATATGCCAACATAGGATCTTTGACACAATGTGTTATCAGCTACAATGACATATTGTTTTGATCTTTTACATACAATTTCCTTTTGAGAAGCAATCAAGTTCTATGGAGATTCACCATGCATTAGGTAAAATTTGATATCATCATACCACTCCTTTTGAGGAACCTTATTAATAGTGCCTATAAAGAAATCTTCAGTGTTCTACATGATGGTAAGAGCATAATTCTCTATCAAGGAAGATAACTTACTAAACACATCCAATGTCACACTTAGGGCCAAATTTGCAATGGGATTAGCTAAGGTGTTCTTGGTTTGAGGTATGTGTTGAATGCCAACATCTGTAGCATGAATTTCTTGTCTAGGTCACAATAAGGTTGTAAATGTTTGGCTTTGCATGCATAAACCTTAGTTACTTGGTTAACCACAAGTTTCAAATCATATTTTATCATCAAACATTTGATTTCCTGGTTGTGACCTACCCTCATTCCTCTTATTAACCCTTCATATTCCACTACATCATTAGTACATGGATATTGAAAATGATAAGCAAAATCTTGGATCACACCAGAGGGTGATACTATAATGATGGTAGTACTAGCTCCATGAGTAGTTAAAGCTTTTTCAAAGTGCATGATGGCCTCATAACCTTTAGGTACCTCATTAACAATGTTGATATCTTCATTAGGGAACTTAAGATTAATGGCTTCATGATCCTCAACCAGGAAAGTGGTAAGTTGTGTGACTATAGCTTGACCTTTTTTTGAGGGTTTGGTGATGTAATGTAGGTCAAACTCAACTATTATGGCCTTCCACTATGCTATCCAACTACTCTCATATATATTAGTCATTATGACTCTTAGCACATTTTCCTTGCATATGACATTGGCTTGGCTTCTAAAGAGGTAGTGTCTCAACTTCATCAAGGAGAAAACTAGGGCTAGGCAATATTTCTCAACCTCTATGTATCAGGTCTCATAGGCTATCAATGCATGGCTCAAATAGTAAACAAGCAGCTCTGCTACACCATCTTATTTTTAACAGAGTAAAGAGGCTATAAATGTGTTAGAGATTACAAGGTAGATGTAAAATATTTTGTCCTTATGAGGTGGGTACATAGTAGTTAATTAGACTAACTCCTGCTTAATGTTATCAAAGGATTTTTGGCATTGGTTTGCCCATTCATAATGAACTTCCTTCTTAAGTAAGTGTTGCATGGATTGTATCTTATCCGTAAGCATCGAGATGAATCTATGAATAAATTGCAATCTACCTTGTAGTTTCTATAGCTTCTTAAGGTTAGTAGGTAATACCAATTTGGTTATGGATTTAACCTTATTAGGATCAATACATATCCTTGCCTCGTATGATGCAAAACTTAGCATTTTCTTGTTTTGACATTGAAGAAACACTTAGGATTAATTTTAGGTTGGTACTTGATACACCATTGGAGTACTAAGTTTAGGTCATGCACATGATCACTGGCTCCCTTGTATTTAACCACTATGTCATCAACATAATCATTAAGTAACCCTAGCATGTAATCACTAAATATGTAGGTCATGACTCATTGATAGGTCACACCCACATTCTTTAGACCAAATGACATCATGATATAACAAAAGGTTTTCCAAGGGGTTATAAAGGTCATGTAAAGTTGATGCTTAGGTTTGATCTTAACTTGGTTATATCTTGAGAACTCATCCATGAAGTATAGTAAGGCATGACCATCCATACTATTGATGAGTTGATCAATACTGGGCAATGGAAAACTGTCCTTAATAGTTTCCTTGTTTAGACTTGAACATTGATACAAATGTGAATGCTCCCATTTTTTCTTGGGAACTACCACTATGTTGGACACCCAATTAATGTACTCGATAACTCGAATAAAACAAGCTTGGTAAAGTTTCTTAATCTCATTGCAAACTGCTAAGGTTAGATTTGGTTTGATTTTATGTACTTTTTGTTTGATAGATTTGATACTAGGGTCCAGTACGATGTTATGTTATACTAATTATGGGTCAAGACCCAACATGTCCTTGTATGACCAAGAAAAGGCTTTAATCTTACTTTGAAGGATCTCGGTGATGTCTTGAGCCTACTATGGTTTGTGTGAGGAACTTAGTTTGAGTGTTTTGTTCTCATCATCATGTGTTGTGATAGGAACCTCAGCTAGAGAGTCCTTGGTGATGTTACGAGCCTCTAGGTCAAGGGATTTAACTACATACTCAGGCCATTCGAGGAACTTTTCTATTAAAGCTATATAATCATAAAGGCTTGTACGCTCGAAATCTAGGCATTCAAGGTTAATTGATCATTCAACATCATCGTGGGGTTCATTAAAGCTCAAAGGTAGGTCAAATTATACCCATGCATCTATAACTTGACCCCACATGCCCACAAAATTACATTAGCTGGCATCTATATTTCATAATCATCAAAATAATGTTAAATATTTACAACAATAAAGCATAACATAACCAAGTATGGTTAAGATGAGGTAGAACAAGGCAAGGTTAGGCTTGAACAAGGTAATAAAATGGTAAGTTAAGGCTATAGAACATAGAATAGGCTACAACAAGGTGGGACAAGATCCAAATGATGTCATGCGATACCGAATGAATTATTAAGAAAAGTCAAAATTTAGAAAAATAGGTCACAAACTACTAAAATATGTAGAGATATTGTAAATAGAGTATGTGAATCTTGTGTATAGTAGTAGCTTAGATAAAAATTTAATAAAAAAAATAATTGAGACAGGAAAAAAACTTGTCCATACCAGTTGCAAACTACTTTGGAAAGAGGCTTTTGTTGGTTATATGCTCAAAAGGCTAAAGTACTAAATCCTTAGTGTGTAGAGACTATTTTCTCAGTGCGTGAGTAGTATGGATTGAATCATAGTGCATGAAGTCCAAATCCTTAGCGTGTGTAGGATTCTTGTTAAGTATTAGGCTTGTTTGACTCAATATGACCACATCTAAGCTACGTAGGATATGTGTAAAGCTTGTTCAAGTGTCTTGGGTTGAGGATTAGCAAGTTTGGACTGAGTTTTGGCCTCTTAAACCTCCACACACTAAGCCCACAAGCTATACAACATATGCAATAAGGAATACCATCTTGTGGGGTCAAATCCAATTTTCTTAACTTATAAGACATTAAGTTTTTATTAATCTTCCATCCCATGGTTTTTGGAACCTAATGGACAACTCATAAGCCATTTTGGATATGGTAGATCCTACCCAAAACTCCACACACTACTCCCACATACTGCACATTGTGTGGGAGAGAGTTTCCAACATTTGGGATAAGTTTTGATAATTTCTAGGGGGTTTGACCAAATTTTTAGCTTTTTTAGATTCTTAAGGTAGTGTTGGAGGTATAGAGGAGTGTTCTCAGTCGTTTCAACCATTTCAAGCAATTTTGGAAGCATGGTGAATTTATAGAACTCTCAGACACTAAGTCCACATGCTACACAACGTGTGGACCATGTGGACCCAGTGTGTGAATACAAAAATCATGTTTTAGTAGCTTCCCAAGGTTACTTTCTCACTCCAACCTTCAGTTTTGAATCTCTTGAGATGCACCAAAAAGCTAATGGATAACTTTTGGCATAGTTTTGATTAGTATGAAGCCCACACACTTAGAAGCATGTGGTATTGCTATCCCATTGTGTGGGGTTTGGCCATGAAATGTTTTAGTGATTTTAACTTAGTTATTTGTAGTCTTAGGCTCCAATGACAATGTCCAAGTTTTGGAGAAGGGTTTTGGTAGCTTGTATGATAGTTATGAAGTTATTTGGACTAGAGAAAAGATTTTCTATGCTTCATTCACTAGCCCACATGCTGGCTAATGTGTGATTACTGTGTGCTCAGCATGTAAAGCTCAAATCTAGCTTTCCTTGACTCAAAAGGATTCAATCTTTGGCTTATCTTTTAGTTTAGGTCTCTAGAGTTTTATTGATTGAATTTTAAGTAATTTTATGATTAAAAACTTATCAAAAATCCCCCCTATGTTATCCCACATGTTGGACAGTGCATGGGACTTGTGTGCCCATCTTGTAGAACAAAGATTAATTGTTTTTAAGCTTCTTTAACCTAGTTTTGAAGCTCTAGAATCACCAAGGTCAACACCTAGGATTTTGACCATTCCAATGTAAATTTTAAGCTTTGTTGATCAAGCTTAACCCTATTTGAAGCTCACTCACTACTCCCACATGTTGGTTAGCATGTGAAATAGGGATTTCTAGTTTGTAAAGCATAGAATCTAGCTTTTGTAGCTTGTAAGAATCAAAATTTCAACCATTCATTCATTTTAGACTTTGAAAGGGTCTACCAGACAAGTCATAAGCAAATTTTGACATGGTGAAACTTGTCCAGAACCTCACATGCTATTCTCACACGTTGGCCAGTGTGTGGGGCTCAAACCCCAACTTGTGGAATAAAGCTTGGATTTTTTAATAGGTACTTTTGACTTATTTCTTTTGGCATCTTGGAGCTCCTGAGATAGAATTTAGGATTTTGGAGAGATAATGAGCTTTGTAGACCATCCCAAGCCAAGGTTGAAGTGTAAAAATCAAGCTAAAAAATTGTTGAGGCTTCACACACTACTCTACAAGCTACAAAACTTGTTGAGCATGATCCCATAGTGTGTGACCATTTTTCAAAATTAAACCCCAATGTTTAAAATTTTTTAGTCTTTTTTTTTCCTAAGCATTATGTGGCCCACCTAAGGTCAAAATGCTTCAAAAGGGATAACATCAATCAAACTTAGTGTACATGGCCTTTTATTTAGTATACACATAGTTCACTATGTGATAAATAGGCTTGTTAGCATACCAAGGTTTCATTGGGAGCACATAAGTATTGAGAGAGGATTTCTAGCCTTAGAGCTTAACGTATGAACCCATTGCACTCTTGGTTTTACTAGGGCAAAGTATGAAAGAAATGTTTTAATAACCAACACTCAAACTCCCAACACTTAATAGTAATCTTTAATTCTACTCTCCCATGGGCTCAACATGGTGTGATAGAGGTGGAGGTTTTGAACCTGGATTGTAGTAGGCTAAGGCAAAACCATTCAAGTTTCGGTGACCATAGAAAAGACGCAAGGATCATTAAGCAACATCCCAATATTGGATGATGCAATGAGGCTATATGAATCATATATAGGCTTTTAGATCATTATGTAGGTGAAAACCTTCATCTAGGATGGCCAAGTACCTATCTCTTACCATTTTTTTTGAATTTTTGCCAAATTGTGGGGATGTTTTTCTATCCCTAGGCCCGCTCTGATCAAACTTTTTCACTCTATCTACATTAAATGCAAGGTTTAGGATGTGCAATTATGTTTAGAATGAATTTTTTCTTTAGAACTTGTTTTCATGGAGATTTCAATTCTTTTCTATGCTTGTTCACATCATTTTTGCCTTGATTTTGGTGAAAACTTGCTTCTTCTTCTTTTTTTATAAGCTTGTGGAATAAAAATCTCAATTTTTGGTTCAATAGGATCTTCGTATGAGGTTTTATGGTCACACTAGAGATAGAATCAAAATTTTTGGAATTTTTATGAATTTTTTATGAGCTTTCCTCCAACCTAGGGCTTAGTGTTTTTGGCCTATTCTACAGTTTTTGTCCAAAAAACTAATAGCGTTTGCAATTTTTTTAGTCACTTTTGGGCAACATCCAAGGTCTTTAGAGGTTACCAATGTAGTGTAGAGGGATCCCAGATAAAGTTTGGAATTTTTTAAAACTTTTTCGTATTTTTCCCAAAGGTTTTACTACAGTTGATTTCGTATAAACTAGGTTTTCCTAGCAAAATTCCAAGTGATTCTGAGTTAATATTTTAATTTTTCTAGAGTTTTTATTGTAGCATTGGAGGAAGATTTGGATTGCCTTAGGCTTGTTCCCAATGTTTAATTTTTTGTGAATTTTTTCTATCCATGGAAATTGCATCGATAAGTTGTAGCTTTTGGTGCTATGTTTTTAGGCTTCTCCAACCTATGCTGATAGCTTTGGTTTTTTAGTTTGGGTTTGGGCTACTGTGAAATTTTTTTTTTTGCATACTTTGGCCATCATTTGATGTTGTTTAAGGTTGCTAGGCCAATGTGTGGGATTTTTTGGGAAGTTATATTGGTTTGAATAGTAGCCTATGGGCTTGATTATCTAAGAAAAGTTATGTTTTCCACCACCATTCTTCCTTGAATCCCCATAATTCACAACATATGGATTAATAAAGTAATTTTTTTCATCATGTTTTTTTACTAATTTTTATGTACAAAGCTTCAACATTGTCATGTTTATCCTACTAGTCTCGTTGATACTTAGTTTCATGCTAACTATTTACCTAAATATCTTCTATTTGGTTTTCATGTTAAGTGTTTATTAAAATGTAAAAAGGCTAAACTTTGATTCATGTTAAAGTTGGAATTAATAAATCTAGTTATCTTGTATATTTTTTGTGAATTTTTGATACCAATGCTAGCATTATAGGTGTTTCTCTTTATTTTAATTTTGTTAAATTTTGCCTTATGATTATATGTTTTGGCTTCATGTAGGGCATTGCTAAAATCCATTTTGATCATCATTGAACTGGTAGGGATCTTGTGCTACATTGGGATGGCTACACAAAATAGCCTTAATCCTAATTTCAGCATTGACTATCATGTATTTGCTCCAAAATTATGGTGTGATCATGTGGTCATAAAGAAAAAGAGTTCCTTATGTATTTGCTCCAAAATTATGGTGTGATCATGTGGTCATACTTGGCAGTGCATGTAGCATCTGTGATCACGAAGACTCTCTTATCAAGCTCTTCTAGATGTATCATGAGGTTTATGGTTAATGATCCCAATACTCAAGTAAAAATTAAATAGAATAATGGTTTTTTTTTTTCACTTTGAGGATTCAAAAGTTGTCATAGATTTGGGAGATGCTAGAGTTTTCATAGTACAATGTTGACAACACTTTAATGATTGGTCATCAAACAAATAGTTTGTTCCAAAATCCTTTTGGGACTTTCTACCTCCTAGACATGTAAGCTTTGTCTCAATTTATCATTTTGTTTTTTTTTTTTTGTTACTTCAAAGTTGTTCATTTTGATTATTTTCATGGTTTGTTTTTTTTTTCTTTGTTTTGTTTAGAGGTATAAGGTAAATAGTGGAGGATTAGTAAGAAGTGACCAAACTCTATATTTGGCCCGTACAACCTTGGATGTATTCATGTAAGGCAAGGATGTAAGATTATAATTTCTTGACCAACTTCATGAATACTTTGGCAAGTATACTTCATGGTATTCCAATGTATTTAGCACATGTGTAGCTAGTTGTCATATACATGATTCATGGGATCATCCTGATCTAAGGGTATGTGCACACATCCATCTTAAGGTTCTAGCTTTTCCTAAGCCTATAAGTGTGGTCAACTTTCATAGAATTTTTATCTTCTAGTTAGCTTTTAGTTTTTTGTTTTAGTTATTATACTTTATGGCATTGGATTGTCTACTTATGAAAGAGGCTAATGGGCTACTTATGTTGGGTTGTAGTTCTCGTGCATGAGTCTACTTTGGCTATGACTATTTTGGGTCATGCCAAGGAGAAGGTTCAACTTAAGTGGGATGAAGTAGACTCATCACAGGAATGGATAGCAAGTAGAGCTCCTAACGAGATTCAATAAAGGATCACTAATGTAGGTTTTCTTGATTTGTTTATGCTTCCTATTCCATCGATGTCAGCATCAAAGATGTTGAATGTGATTAATTCCTTCGATTAGGAAGTTAACAAATTCATCTTCTATATTCATGGTTTCCTTGTGGTTTTAAGTATTAGTAAGTCTACATTTCCTCTAGTTCATTCTACAACCTTTCCTATGTTGTTATCACAAAATACAATTGGTGCTCAACAAGCTTGGACCATGAAAAGGATCTTAAGCAATGGTACTAGATTTAACTAGGTTGCATTTATGATCATTGGGTTATGAGATGAAATCCAAAAATTCTACAACATCCTTAATTCAATACATTACATGCATTACACATTCTATGTTGTGTATCTTAGAAGGTTTGTAGAATTCCTGGTGATCAAGAGAGATGGAAAGTGGATGATTCATGATTCCTTTCAACTTTCTAAGCCTTGGTTCAAGCACATTGTTCAAGTGATGCATGTCCAAGACCCACTAGTTGTGGATATTAGAGTGTCACTATCAATTATCACTAAATCGTTTAGTGGTGCATGATGTCCTTTCCCTGACAACATGGGGGTTGAACCCCATGTTACGCATGGTAATTCCAAGAGAGCTAAAAAGGTACATTCAAAAGCTGATGGCATAGCTAAAGAGAAGATGAAGAGGCCATAGGTTGAAGCAAATGTTCATGTTGTTAATCAGCTAGCACGTAATAAGGTATCCATCAAGTTTGCAAGATGCATCAATTTATTGTAGGTATGTATGTATATATTTTTTATGTTTTTATTTTATATGTTTTTATGTTGTTTTATGTGGTTATATATTTATATTGTTGTTAAAAAAAAGGTTCGCTAACTTGTTCTATATTTTTACTTTGACATGGTTGCAAGGAGACAACAAGGGTTGGCTACCCAAGCTACTGTGGAAGCAAAACAAAGATGCAAGGAAGAGGAGCTAATACACAAGGAGGAAGAAGAGAGGACATCCAAGATAGCATTGGATGTCATGGATTCTATAATCAAGAACTTATCTCTAGAAGGCACTTTCCTTGTGGATATGCCACATGAGCTTCCAAGTAATCTTTGGTTTTGTTTATATTTTTTTTTTTAAGTTTATCTATCCTTGAAAATTTTGTTGATGGTTATGGTTGTTGTAGTACATGAAACCCCTCCAGAAGCATCCACATACAGGTTTCATTTCAAGCCTTGGACTAAGGTTCTAGATATGGTGGAATTCATGTAAGGCATGGTGGATGATATGATTGATTTGTTACAACAGATAGTCCTCAATGTTGGTAAGAACAATTAGCACATTTTTGTTTTTTTTTTTCACATTTTTATGGCCTTTTATATTTTATGGTTACATGATTGAAGTAGTTTAAAATATTTTTTTTGTTATTGTTATTTTTATTTTTGTGTTTTGCTTTGGCTTTTATAGTGTCCAAAGTTAGACAGGATCCTATGTGAGACATTGAGCTTGATGATCTTCCTACACTACCACCTGACATGGAAAATGTTCCATGGAGGTTGATGAGCAATGAGGTACCCCTACATCCAACCATACGAATCACAAACATTCACACACGATCTAGTTAAATTTTGTGGATGGGACTAGTTGTGGCATCTAGATCACTATGCCTTGATCGTAGTTTGTTGTCTTCCCACTTGAACTAGTGGTAGCTTTGTCACATATGGTTTAGTCCAAAATGAGGCATATGAACTTTATCATTTTATATTTTATTTTTCTATAATTAAAAATAGGTTGAAAATCAATTTATAATCAATTCAACTAATCTAATTACTAATTAATAATCAACTACCCTAACATAAGTATCCAATCCCACTTCTTGTGCACATCCTGAACACATATAACACTGCTAGGTTACCAAATGTTAAGCATTGCAAGGATTACCAAGAGTCATGTGCATGCTCAAAGTGATTGTACTTATGTGACAAATTAATTAACATGTATTAAAATTTAAATATTAACTAAGTACATGAAAAGTAAATCTAATCTAAGTCAAAGTGCTACAATGAATAAGAATCAATCTCAATCTTATTGCCATTCATGGAATACATCTAGGTACATTGCCACTCGAATAAGACTTCATACAACTAACTCAGATCCATTCTATGGGCACTCATTGACTATTTTGTAAGATTACTGAATAAAACTATAAGACTTTTAACTACTCTATTGATAGAACTATGAAAAAATAATGCAAAACTATTACCCAAACTGTGTGCCCAAGTACTATATTTCTAGGCCAGCCCATACCCCCTGATATTGGATATCTAATAACACATCTAGGGGCCTAATATCATATATTCGATATCAAAGCTAGGCAAATCATGACTCATCAGAGGTTGTAAGAGGTGGGTTCCCAATGTACTATCTCACATGTAAGGGCATCTTGAGAGTCCCAATACTGCAATGAATTTCTATGGGAGGAGGCTGTGGCTTTGAGAAAGTAGGTAAAGGAGCTATTGAATGAGAACAAGAGCGTTCACGATCACAAGGAGTTCATAGAAGCTCATGGAGCTAACAAGGACTCTTTGCGCACAAAGGAGATTGAGTGGTCATGGTATTGGAGTGTTATCCAAAGCAAGGTTAATCTAGCCAAAAGAAATACAAAAAAAAGATATGCATATAAAGTTATTGATTCGTAAGACCATGGATTAGAGGGATTATTATGCTTGGGTCCTTGAGTGGGGAAAAAAACAAAAGGACCACAAGCAACAATACAAGGTAAAGAAGAAGAGTTATTTGAAGTTGTAGCATACAAAGGCTATTGAACAACAAAAGCTTAAGTTTTTTGTGTAGGGGATAAATGTAGAGGACACCTTCAAGATTTTCATAGATTCAATGGTGGTGATTGATTCTCCTACCCCTCATATTACTACTACATCTGGAAAGACTACTATAGCTAACCTTTTTTGTGATCCTCCCAAGTGGATAGACATCAAGAGGGGAAAGGTCCTAACAGGAGTAGATCTAGGTGAAATTGACTAAGATAACATGAGTGAAGATAAAATTCTTCACAAGATAGAGACTAGTCTCTAGAACTTTAGTCTAGAAGATATTACTATGTAATTCCCTGAGGTTTGTATGAACATACTTTAGTCTTCAGTTTAGTTTTGTAGTCATATATTTTGGTCATCATGATCACTAATTATTTGTACATTTTGTTGTTGATGAATCATGGTTTGTTAGGTGATGATATCAAACCCTTGACATCGGACCCTTGACATTGAACCCTTGACATTGGACACTCGATATTGGATCCTCAATATCAGACCCGTGACATCAGGTACGTGATATCGTGACTTGGGTAACAATATTGAATACATGATATTGTGGTTCTTATGTAAGCCTATAAATACCACATTTAGGTGCATAGGAAGGGGATAGTAAGTAAGTGTAGTAGTAGAGTCTTTTTTATTAATTTTTAGTTCATCTCAACCCTTTCCCCAGTGCATGCCTGTAGTGTGATGATTGTAATTGTACAGAACCTTTATTCGAGTGTGACATACTTGGACACACATATGATCAGCAATAAATATTGAGATTACTTCATCATTGCAACATTCACTTAATCTTAATTAATTAACTATTATTATTATTTATTTTTTATTAATCAATATTTATTTACCCTCATTTACTATCCTTTTTATTAAACACGAAATGAGTGTGACTTAATCACAAGCATTTAAGTGTGACTACTTGGTATCCTAGTAGCATATCTAGGAGTGTTTAAGTAACATGTGCTTGGTAATCCTAGAAGTAGTACATGAAGTCCAAGATGTGTACGGATGATTAAGGATGGATGCTCATTACACTTAGGCTAGCTTAGATTCTCTTCTCCCACTCCCTCTTAGCTTAAAACAAAGTTATTTTCCATTGCCTGTAGGAGTAGCAATAGTTTAGGTCCACATCATACACCTCACTCTAGAATAAACCATACATGATAAAGCAAATACTAGTCCAAGTGGGAAGACAACAAACTATGATCAACGTGTAACTATCTAGATAACACAACTAGCCTATCTATGGAGTTCAACCGGATCATGCGTGAATGCTCATATTTGTATGGTTGAGTGTAGGGGTACCTCGCCACTCATCATTGGCACCATTTCTAGGGATGGTGCTAGTTATTTAGATTAGTTATATCATACAAGATCATTGTAACAAAGTATTCATGATATATCTTTTAGAAAAGAGATTAATTTCAAGTAAGTCACACAAAATTTGTAATAATGTCTCCATCACAAGATCATGCTAACGCCACAACTAGTGAGGCAATTCATTGGAGAACCAACAAATTATATGATGATGAAGATGAAGGTTGGAGTACTCAACCTTATGTAGGAATCCCCTATGTTCATGAACACTCCAATGGTACTCAAGAACTCTCATCATCCAACTCTGACACCTCTAGTGAGGATGGGATATCCCATAGAACAAGGGGGCCCGTAAGGCCTGGGACCTTCTCAATAGTTAACAATAATTTATTCTGGGATGATTGGAAGATTTACAAAATTCATGATGAGTTTTCTAGTTCTTTCTCTTACTCTACTACTTCAATGTCAGGTCGTGACATGGATGACCATCTTTCAAGGGATCGACGTAGAACTAAAAATCAAGCTCATAGGAAAAATCAAGAATGCCAACATGAACAAGAACAACATTGTTCCAACTCATAAATTCAGAACCTACCTAGTGACAATGAATCCCTACTGGCCACTAAGATCCTAATGCATATATAAGAGGTTGTTCAAATATCCTACAGGCATCGCAAAGAAAGTCGTCTACCTAGGCTTGATTTAAAAAACTTTTCTAAGTTTTCAGGAGGCTATGATTTAGATCTACAACATCATTTACAAGCCTTTCATGATGCCTGTGTATGGAACAATATTGATAATGGATGGCAAAAACTTAAACTCTTTTCTCTAACACTTGTTGGCCAAGCAAAAGTATGGCATAGGTCATTAAGACCAAAATTAATTCAATGTTGGCTAACAATGTTAGAGCTCTTCAATGAAAATTATCAAACTTATGCAAGAGTGTCAACCTTGAGGAGACAAATCCAAGAGTGGAAATAAGAGAAACTTGATACCTTGGACATGGCCTTAGAAAGATACTATTCATTGTTAAACAATTACCTAGGTCATGGGTTCTCCGAGGAAAGGCTAATGTATCACATCATAGATGGGCTCTATAATGAAACAAGGGAGACCCTAGGGATGTATGCCCCAGGTCAACTATATGAGCTATAGACCCACCAATTCCAAGAGCTTATTAAGTAGGTAGAAAAATAAGAAGGAGAAATAGCTGAATGGGAGAATGTTGAAGGCCCTCAACAAGACCAAAATCTCAAAATAGCAAAGGTCCATGATCATGAAGAGGAGAAATCAACTCACCTCGAGGTGAAATCATCTTTGCCAATGCTGCAATCACTAGATGAAATTGAGATAAAGATCAATTAGATGATGGAATTGATACATGAAAAATGTAGAGAATATGCCAACATTATTAGAGGTAGAACCATGACGAATGAAGAAACAGGACAAAACACCACTAGACAATCGAAAAGAAGGGTTGAAGAGAATAAGAACTCAACTTCTAATCATATGTATCGACGTAACATTTGCTTGTATGATCATCCCAAAGGTCAATGCCCAATCTTGTCACCTTTACATGAGGATTGGGGAAGAATGTTACATCTAGAGTTCATACAAAAATACTGTGTTCAATCATAGTGGCAAAAATCCTAGTTGTGGGGGAGGCCACCCCCAAACTGGTCATACCTTTCATATCATCTGAACCCAAGCGCTTATCAGGTTTAGCATCCTATTTCCCTAACTAGCTTAACATCCTATATCTCACCACATTGTTATCATTCTCCTAAGTACTATTAGCTCATGTCCTCTCCAAAAAAATTACCCCCTCATGTGTCTTACACTTCTCCTCAAATTCAATATTCTTATCCTTCACCCCCTTCTACATTGCCACTAGTTGTGCCAAAAGGATTTGCACCACAGCATTGACCCACAAATGTTACTTGTGCTGCTATTGTTAACCATAGTGGGAATCCTCCACAACATCAAAAGCATCCCTTCTTTAGACATGACTGTAGAAAGGCACAGCACAGTTCCGAGACCACTGCACCCTCCCACTTAGCACAAGTTCAACACTGTGGTGCATTTTTCTCCTTGAACCCAACGCCTCGTGTTACCTTATCAGGGCCACCAATTGATACTCCAACAACCATGAGGCCTAATGAATATAGCCATGTAGGGAGACATATCAATCCTTGCATACCATTTTATACTCACAAGTGCCATAGTGGGTCAACTCTTCATCAATTAACGACATCTTATAACTTTCCCTACTACGTCAACTTTAATCAAGTGTGTGAACCCCAATTTGGGTACATTCCAAACACCCCATCAAAATACACCCAATGGTTTGGATATGATCAGGTCCCAATATTTCCAAAAAGCATTGATCCCAACCTTCCATTTATTTATTCTCGCCATGATCAAAATTTTAGTTATGGGGGATATCCTCCATTCTAACAAGCAGAATTAATAAATATTTTTCTTTTTCTTTTTTTAACTTTACAATTTTTTGTTTTCCAGTTTTTTCATCTTTCAATTTTTTGTTTTATCTTTTTATTTATCATTTTATTGTTTTACCTTTTTGAGGGTACTCTCATCAGTAAATAAAATACTCATGTAACCAGTTGGTTGAGGTGTTGTTCTATGCTATCAAGTCTCAGGTGACTAATTATTTGGACAGTAAGCCCACCACATCCACCCAACCATTCTATTAATAAGAGGTTCTACTCTAGGTATGATGATATTCTTATCATCATGAAACTAAAAAGTACTTTTGTGCTCATTATGCCCAGAGCAAAGAAATGATAGACTAAGAAGGAATGGCCAGGGTGCGACATCAAGGGGAGTTATGGATTCTGTTTGGTGACATCTATAGGTGCTATCATGCATCCTGGTTGTACTAAGATCCTTGTAGATATAACGAAAAATGGGAGTAAGAGTAATAAAGGCACTCAATAAAGAAACTCAATGCTATTTTAGGGGGTTCCACTAGAAAGACATGCACCCATGCTTGAAGGTTGGTGTCTTCTTTGGTTCACTGTTGAAAAGAACACAGTGCCAAAGTAGCTTGAAAAGAAGAAGAAGAAGATGAACCACACAAGAAAAGATCAAAGAAAAATTGTGTGTGTTCCATAGATTCTAAATCACTCCTCTCTTGGAAAAAACACCAAGTGATCATATGCCTTGCTGTTGTGGTGCTCTTATGGTTGTCCATCATTCAATGAAACAATGCGATATCGCTGATCGAAGGAATGGACTTGGTCTTGATTTTGAAGCAATAGGCTAATGACACATTAATCACATCCTACACTCGAGATTCATCATATCCTGGGTCAATTACCTCATGTTCCAATCTCTACAATCCCTTCTACAACTCGTTTCAACTTACTATCTAAGTATTTCTAACTTGTGTCTTGTGTGGCATAGAATTCATACCTCATCGTGGTGGTATTTAACATGTGTGTGTTTTGTTGCATCAGTGTAGATTACATTTAACCCTTCTAGTACCTACGGACATTTTAAGGTGTGGTCACGTAAGGGCATTATAGCTTGGAACTTGCTTTGGGGAGGACCCACTTGTGTGGCTTTTGTAATTTGTACTTGTTACACAACACCACATCATTTTATACCCTCTGAGTACTTCATTGCCAAATCTATTCTTTCCTTTGTCATCATTTTATCAAACGTTCCTCAAAACCATTACATGTCCTTTTATGTGTTACCTAAACAAATCAAGTTTGACATTAAACTTTTAGGGCAACTTCCTTGAAAAATTTCTAACTCTAAACTCACACTAAGTAAAGAATTCAACATTTATTAAAGGCAATGAGTAAGGTATGAAATAATTGAACTTCTTTCAATAAATTTCCTAACAATTGATCTTTGTGTGATTATAGATGGACCTTAAAAGAGAACAACAAGGAGGACCTTCTCAAGGTGCAACTGAATGCCTCGGGGGAGGAAGAGGCCAAGGACCTCATGCAAAACATGTAGAGTAGGAGGCACAATCATTCAACATCCATTAGGGAACTCCTGTCACTACACAATATGGCCAAGCAAAAGGTGGAGAGGTCAAGGTCCCAACCTATGAAAAGGAATGATGGCTATTTGTGGCATGGCATCTCAAGGCCAATCAAGTGTTCCCACAACTACCGTGTCCATGGGAAGTTTCGACTCCATCAAACATTGGAACATGAGCATGGATTGCTCATAATCCTTGGATAGAAGAGGATAAATGTTAGGTGCTTCTTCAATGGTATCAATCTTAGAAGCCTAAAGTGCAGGACAAAGGAAAGGCACCCATGGAGGAGCCACCACCACCAGGAATCCCATGAGTTCCACAAGTTTTGTCTTTTTTGTCTATGTCCAAATTTTGTTTAGTCCCACATTGCAACATGAAATAGTCCATGGTCATTCAATAATCTCATACCTATCCTCTTTTTGTAATTGAATGAACTTATTCCTCACTTTCTTTGACTTGAGGACAAGTTGTTATTCAATCATGGGGGTATGATGAATCATGGTTTGTCAAGTACTAATATCGAACCCTTGACATCGAACCCTCGATATCAAACCCATGATATTGGATACACAATATCGTGGCCTAGGTAATGATATCAGATACACAATATCGTGGTTCCTGTGTAAGCCTATAAATACCACATTTAGGTGCATAGGAAAGGGAGAGTAAGTAAGTGTAGTAGTAGAGTCTTTTTTGTTCATTTTTAGTTCATCTCAATCCTTTCCCTAGTGCATGCCCACAGTGTGATGATTGTAATTGTATGGAACCTTTATTCAAGTGTGACGTACTTGGACATGCACATGATCGACAATAAAGATTGAGATTACTTCATCATTGCAACATTCACTTAATCTTAATTGCTTAACTGTTATTGTTATTTATTATTTTCTTAATTAATATTTCTTTACCCTCATTTACTATCCTTTTTATTAAATGCAGAATGAATATGAATTAATCACGAGCATTTAAGTGTGACTACTTGGTATCTTAGTAGCATATCTAGGAATGTTTAAGTAACATGCACTTGGTAATCCTAGAAGTAGTACACGAAGTCCATGATGTGTATGAATGATTAAGGACGAATGTTCATTGCACTTAGGCTAGCTTAGATTCTCTTCTCCCACTCCCTCTTAGCTTAAAACAAAGTTATTTTCCATTGCCTCTAGGAGTAGCACTAGTTTAGGCCCACATCATACACCTCACTATGGACTAAACCATACATGACAAAGCAAATACTAGTCTAGGTAGGAAGATAGCAAACTGTGATTAACATGTAACTATCTAGATATGACAACTAGCCCATCCACGGAGTTCAACTAGATCGTGCGTGAACACTCGTATTTTTATGGTTGAGTGTAGGGGTACCTCGCCACTCATCAGTTGTTCACAAGCCACAAGTGATGGTGATGATGTAGATGATGATGCTTCTCCTCCTCCTCTAGTTTAGTCTTGGATACTATTAGACATGCTACATTTTGTTATTTTGGTTATAGTGTTGTAGTTGTTTATTTTTTCTATCATAGCCTTTGAAGACTATGTACTATTTTTTATATTAACTATTGCACAATGCAACTATGGCTATGGGGTATTTTATTTTTGTTTTTGCCACACCATGTGACTATGGCTACTATTTTTAGTTTTAGTCCAAAGCATATTATTTTTTGGTTTTTATGGTTTTTTAATGTCATTTTATAGTTTTATGTCAACATAAATTGAAATAAGCATAAATTGTAAACTTATCACAAAAGTGTAAAGCAAAGGCCATGTAGTAAATCCATAAATAAGGCATTACAAAGCTAGAATTTATAGAGTAAAGTAAAATAAAATAAAACATGTAAATAAAAGTTGAGAACTAGACTACAAAGTAAAAAATGCTACATCATATGATACATGGTTGAATGATTAGCCAATGTACTCAATTGTGCAACTATTTCCTATCCTCAAAATATTAGGGAAAGTGTAAGGCCTCTATTGCATAATCTTGTACTCTCCATTTCCTTCCCTTACAACATTGAATGGAAGCTCTCCCCATGATTCGTTCATGACCTGTTGTCATTCATCTTGACTTGGTCCACATAATTGTGATTTCTGACTTTGTTTTTAGTGGTAGGACTACACTATCTCCATGGATTATAATTTCACCTCCCTCATAAGGCAAATGAATTTTTTTTATGGATAGGGAAAGAGATCACTTGTAATTTGGCTAACCAAGACCTCCCTAGGATTAGATTGAACACTAGCATCTCTTCCACTACTTAGAAATCAACAAATGTGGGGAATTGTTTCCCAGCAATGAAGTCTAACAAAATAGATTCTCTCACTACTACCCGTAATCCATTAAAGGACTTAAGAGTAGAAGTGGAAGTACTTTACATATGTTTTACCAAACTTAGACACTCCATGATGGAAATGGGTATAACATTTGTAGTCACTCTGTCATCAACATTTACCCCATGTATCTTGTATTGATCAATTCATATAAGTTATAAAGAGAGGAGCTCTTGACACCTCACCACTTTACGAATTGGTCTTTACCTCACTATCACGAAACATTAAGGTGGTTCACTTTGTTTCTTCCCAAGATGAAAGTGGCACCATTACTACATGAATGTACTCTTCGTAAGCTAGAATATCCTCACTGACTGGAATGGAGGTCAACATCTTAACCAAGGGTTTGAGGTGAGCAAAGGAGGTCATCACTAGGTTATATAAGCTCAAAGAGATGTTTTTCTGTTTGAGTGAAAGCTTGACCTATTCCATGATAGTGAGGAAGTCTTTGTTACTATTCGACGTTTTTCATTCTTATTGTCCTTGACATTCTTCATTCTACCTAAGATTTTGACCTCATATTTTAGTGTTTGTGGTTTAGGCCCCTTTCCTTTTTCTTATTGTTTGTTGTCCTCCCTAGATGGATTCATTAAAGTAGCTTGATCATCAAAGCTCATGGGAATGGCTAAAATGGGTGTAGGGTTCAATGAGCCCGCTTCCTTTCACACCTTTGGTTGTGTATTGTCTTGGGCCTTAGGCTTAGGAGCTGGATTCTTATGTTATTTTGGAGGTGATTTCTTATTGTTTGGCAATGGAGGGGCTAAGCATTAGCTACCACCAAAGGACGTTGATCAAATTGGGCTACAAGCTTAACAATGGTAGATGGGGACACTTTAGTAGCAAATGGTTCTTTAGGAGGTGTAGGTGATGGTATCCTTATGACAAAGGAGTTCTTAAACTCAATGAATTTGAAGCCCTTTTATTATGAGGAGGTAACTAAATCACAAATGGCTCCCTAGCAGGTTTTGGATTCTTGCTAATGTTGAATGTAGCAATGGTATATGGATCATTGTTGATGTTCAATGGGTCTTTGCATACTTGCATACAAGATTGGATGTGTCTAAGACCATTTCACCACTATCTATCATTTTTTGCAAATCATCCTTTAGAGCCAAACAAAAATTAGTGTTTGTTGGCACATTTTAGCCATTTAATGGAGCAAGCTTTATGAAATATATTCCATCCAAGCTATCCGTGATTTTTCAAAAGTGTTGCAGAATTAGAAAGGTTGCACCACTCAGGCAAACCCTTAGGTGCCTTAAGGCTTGGATAACTGGACAGTGACGCGATCAATCAATCCCCTCAAACAAGGTTAAACGTTCCTATTGTGCAGGTGGATCCATCATTTGAAGGGCTTGACGGTGGTGTGGGCAATCTAATTAAATTTAACCTGCTGGCCAATGTTAGTGGTGACATTGTTTATTGCGGGCAATGAATATTCCCGTCAACGCTTTGCATTCTCAAGGGTACGTTTCTATTGGATGGGAGCCATGCACAAGGCCAGTATTGCCAGGGCAACATGAATCAGAAGGTAGTGCTCTCCGATGATGCGGAGGATTATCGGAACATTGCATTGCCCCGTCAAAATTCAAAGTGACCCCCTTCACTCATGGAAAGTGTCTCTCAGAAGGTAAGAAACAAGCGGACATTCTTGCATAAGTTGTCACATCATATTTTCAACATGAACCACCATGGCGCTTCGCATGAATTTATAAAGCTCTAGTCAGTACACGTCTGTCCGTCTGTGGTGGAAGTCCGTTTGAAATCTGCAAAGATCTGAGATCAATTTCCACAGTGTCTCTACTCTGGAGAATTGGGTCTTCTCCACTGTTGGTTTTCACTTTTCAGCAACTCTGCATTGGATGCTTCTGTGTTGACGAATGTGACCACTACACCTGCCTCTGCCATCGTTCCCACCGGCTGAAGCATCAGATTCATGTGGCCTTGCAATGGAAATGCAAACGCTACCACATGCGGGAAGTCTGCAATTCAGTGACAAGCCAAATTATGCCTACTTGAAGAATTTATTTCTTGAATTGTTTATTCGACAAGGTTTCGAATATGATTATGTTTTTGATTCGACCATCTTAAAGTACCAACAAGCACAGAGTTCTAGATCAGCGCCAAAACCGCTGTCAGTACAGCAAGATCTGGGCAGTGGAGCACAGCAATCATCTGCTACATTTGGTGCAGCTACCAGCACTGTTCATGAGCAAACTGAAACTGCCGAATTGCCAAAAAGTCTTAGTGTGTGATGAGGTTCGTCAGATGCCCAATATCGGGCAGAATAATCCCCTCCAAGGCTTCCAGTTCCTTCCTGACCAAAATCTTCGTGGGACATTTCATTGAATGGTGGGATGGTGCAGGAAATGGCGCACATTGCAAACGGGCAAGACTCAGAACGAATGCATCGGGCTCATACGTGATCTACACTCCGGTGGATATCGTGGCCATGAATGTGGTATTCAGCAGTGGAGATCCCGACTACGTGGCTCTCCTTCCGTCAGGATTTTCCATTTGCCGGATTGCACGTGCTCACAACTTTCAAATTCTGACAAATTATCATCTGTGACCGGCTCAACCGGTGGTGGTGGTGCTACTGTTGAAGGATCTCTGCTCACAGTAACATTCCAGATTTTGGTTGATTCAGCTCCCACAGCGAAGCTTTCTCTTGGCTCCGTCGCAACTGTTAACAGTCTAATTTCCTGCACAGTCGAACGCATCAAAGCTGCCTTAACTCGTGAAGAAACCGACACCGGTACGCCATCCTAACGGAGAAGATATTCAAGTAAGAAAAATGGCTTTGCTGAAGGTACTGCTCAAAAATTAGATACCTCAGATGCCCTCAGTTGCAAAGAATCGAGAAACATACATACTGGTGCTATGATGGATGATTCTTCAAGCGGACGTAACTCAAGTCAATTTATAGAATCAGAAAAAGGTTTTGAAGTAACTGAAAAGGTTCCATATAGCATTCATAGTGAAGAGCGTAAGGAAACCGTGATGGTAGAAAATCCAAAAGCAGACATTCACAGTTTGTACCCTTTCCATGTATTTTCTTCTGCACATCAATCTGGAGTTAACTGCCTTTACATTTCACGTGTGCATCCCAAGAAACATGAATCAGCAGCAAGATGGTCTACACGTTTACTTGTTTTGCGGACCGTACAATTAACTCAGCTCACTGTTAAGCTATTAAAGGAATATGGACAGACGGACGTTAGGTTTTCACAACTCGCTTAGATCAATGCCTTCGGTGTTGGAATTTTACTCAAAGTAAAGGTAATCTTGAAAAGTATTATTGCTCAATTGTCAATGTACCTGAACCTGAAGCATTGCATGCTGCACCTAACGTAAGGGGATATCAAAATGTAGTTGGAAGAGGCATGCAAGTTTCTAGCATTAACCGAATAGGACACTTGGTTACTATACCTTTTTAATCTCTATGGTAGTTATAACTAACTTTCATGGTAGTTGTAACTACCATGGTGTTTGTAACTTTTATGGTAGTTATAACTAATTTTCATTAATTTATATGGTAGTTATAACTAACTCCCATAGTGGTTGGTTATAACACACTTTAATTTCCCATGATGATTGTAGCTACCCAGAAACCACTATAAAAAGAGCTTCAAGGGTAGAATGGGAAAGTGGGAGATCAAGAAAAATTAGTAAAGACTACTTGTAGGAACAGCTTACTAATTGCATCATCAATTTAACTGCTTTGTTTAAATCCTGTGAGTTTATTTGGAGGTATATGGGCCATGGTGTTTCTAAAGACCAACAAACACCTAAACTCAAATTTGAAGGAATGCTTTCATTTCCTGTGATCCCAGTCACGTGACCTGATGGCAAAACATTGACGGTCCCAAATGTTTGCCAACAGTTCTTTTTGATGCTAGAAAGAGGGCAAGAAAATTCTTCACCTAAGTTCATAATTTAACAACTTATTACATTCAAAGAACTTGATGGTCCTAGTGCACCAACAATTTTTTTTTGGAGCTAGGAGGGCAAGAAAATTAGCTATTATTTTGAGTTAATGACTAAATAGACTGGTAGTTTAGAAGATTTTGAAAGTCCTAAAGAATTTTCTAATTATAAGATCGATTATACATCAGAAGAAGAATGGAAAAAGCTTTTTAAGTTTGGGACAAGTAGTGGAGTAAAAACTAGAAGGATAAAGAGATCACATCTTCTATCTAGTTTATCAATCTTTAGGAGAAGGTCAAAGAAATAGATGGCAAATCCACAACCAATAATCCTTGGCAAGGAGTTACACCATTAAGGTTCCAAAATTACAACGATATTCCTAAGGAAATTTACCAATATTTGCCTAAGCCTTTTATTCTTGAAAAAGTTTACTTGGTTGAGGAATACCTTCACTTATTTGAGTTAGCTTTAGCTCATGCAAATATTCAACACCAAGATCAAGCATGTAGGTTGTTCATAGAAAATTTAAAGGATATGGCTCAAATTTGGTATTCAAATTTGCCAAGCAATAGTATCACAAGTTGGGTTGACATGAAAAACCTTTTCTTAGCTCAGTTTGGTAATCAATTAGATTAAGAGGAACTGTACTATGGGCTAGTACAAGCTAAGAACGGAGTTAAAGAGTCAATTAGAGATTACAATATTAAGTTTCAATGAATTTGTGGACTCTTTCAAAGACAATATAGACCATTAGATGAAATGCTTAGAGAAACTTATCTTAAGGCTATGAATCCCAAAATCTCAATCTGGTTGAGAAGAACTCTAAACTTATTAACACTAAATGACTACGTTGGTGAAGCTATACAATTAAAAAAATAGCTAAAGTTAAACAATGAAGAAATTATTACAACTCAAAAAAGAGAAGAGAAAATGATGATTCTTATGCAAGATTTTATCCAACTTAAAGCATTATTGAGGCCATCTTGTAGTTAGACAAAGAAAGAGTTAGAAAGTAGAGAATCTAAGAAAGGATAGTTAATGAAAAACTTATCCAACAAAGTAGTGAAACTAGAAAAAGCTTTGGCAAAAGTTAAAATAAAGGAGGAAAAAATAGAAAACATAAGCATCAAGACATTAAGTTAGTAGAATATGATGATAAGAGTGATGTTGCTATGTCCAACTTCCTTGATATTGAATCTGATAATGAGCTATCTAGTATTCATTATGCAAGTAAATCTTTTGAGAATGGATCTAGTCATACCTCTTCTCTGTTAAGTTTTGAAGAGGATATGTTGTCAAATGAAGAGTGTAATAGCAATGAAGAAAATAGATATAATCTATGATCAAAGGAAAAATTAATTACTTCTAGCCCTACAAACGTCATTTCTAACCCATTTACTAAGAGGAAGATTTTTGAACCAAGTAGAAAAGAGAAAAATAAAAGTAAAGAAGATTGACTAGAGCAAAGTATTTAAAATCATACTTTTAATAGATGGACGAAGAAACCAGGCTTCTATAGAGATGGAAAGTATAATCTAATTGAGGGTCTTAAAAATGTCAAGGCCAATATTAGCATATATCAATTGTTATAGATAGGAGATCAGTAAAGAAAAGCTTTAGAGCTTATTAAAGGTAAAAGGAGAGTTGGAGAGTTAGAGTTAAGCTATGTATCTAACATTAATAAGACAACAAAAACTAATTATGATTGTACTCCTAATAAAGAAGTTCCTCCTTTTTTTTGATAATAAAGTTAAAAAATAAGTATCTTCATAATTATTTGGTTGATTCTAGAGCTACCTCTACTATTATGCCATTGTCTATATGCAAAAACCTTGGTTTGACTCCTAAATAATCCAATAAAAAGATTGTTTAATTGGACAAAAGTAGAGTGAAGATTGTGGATCAACTGCCCAATGTTCTATTAGAAATCACTTTTGAATCCTGTATAAAAAGTAGAGTAACTATTCAAGTAGCAGAAATACCATATTCATATAGCCTTTTTTTATATAGAAGTTGGAGTAAAAATTTCTCAAGTTATATATTAATAGATTATTCACATATGTGGCTACCTTGGAAATGGAAACCAAATCAAATATACATATATAGTGAACCTTTGATAATTGAAAACATTACTTTGAATGGGAAAAACAAAGTTGTTGAAACAAGAGCTTTTGAATAAAAAATTTGCACACTTCAAGAAGTTTATAACTTGGAAAAAGAGAAATCTCTAGATAAGAGCAAATGTAAATTATATTTTGATGGTTCCTGTGACTCTAATGGTGCAGAAGCTGGAGTTGTTTTACAAAAAGATGATTTCCCAAAAATTTTAAAGGCAATTCATTTATCTTTCCTCTATACTAACAATAAGGCTAAATATGAAGCTTTGAGTATTGGAATTAGAACAACATTAGAAAAAGGGATCAAGGTGACCATGATAAAATGAGATTCATGATTCATTTGTGACAAATTAAAGGTAGTTGCATTGTAAAAATCTCATTCTTGCTGCCTTATAAACAACTCATCTGCAAAGTGCTGGATTAGTTTCATCACTATAAGATAGAACACATATGTAGGAAAGATAACCACTTAGCAGATAATTTAGTAAAGGCAACTTTGACATTAGATTTAAAAAGGATTGAAAAATGGAAGGATATAGTTTCCAAAAATAATGCTACAAAAGATAACATGGGGGTTGAAGAAGTGGGAGCATTGATAAAACAAGAGAAAGAGAAGAAATCTTGGGTTACATTAGAAATTAAGTATGATAGAATTCAAGAGAAGAGGATTTCTAAGAGGGTCACTTTGACCACTCTCTTCCCTTCTACTGAGTAGCTTATATTATAGCTTCATGTGTATAGTTTTCATTTCTATTTCTTAGGAACAAGGTTTTTATACCACCAAACCTTAAGTTCGATGGGAATTTTCATTCAAAATATTTACTATTTTCCACTATAAAAAGTTCAATAAAAAACTTCAATATTAGTTAAATTCAGCTAGTATTTTTTAGTTTGAAATGGGGCTTGCTTAAATTTCTTTAAACATTTTAAGGAGGACAAGAAATATTGGCACATTTTGGCCATTTAATAGAGTAGGCTTTAGAAAATATATTCCATCCTTCTTTTAATGAATGCTATATGCTATTTCTCGAGGGTTAGAAGCAAGGACCTTTCTCTTTTTATGAAGGTGAATACCAAAAGTGTTGCAAAATTACGAAGGTTACACCAGTTAGGGGAGCCCATAAAGACCTTAGGGCTTGGATAATAGGACAACAATGCGATCAATCCCTTGGAACTAGGTTAAGCTATGCTATTATTTAAGTGGATCCATTGTTTGAAGGGCCTGATGGTGGTGTGGGTAGTCTAATTAAATTTAACCTACTAGCCAATGTTAGCGATGACATTACCTGGAAATTATTGTCGATGATGAATGTTGTCATTAATGCTTTGCATTCTTAGGGGTACATTTTTATTAGATGTGAGCCATGCACAAGGTCAGTATTGCTAGGGCAACATGAACAAGAATGAAGGTGGTGCTCTCTAATGATGTGGAGGATTATGGAAAAATTGCATTACCTCATCAAACTTCAAAGTGGGCTGCTCCACTCATGGAAAGTGTTTGTGAGAAGGCAAGAAACAGTCAAAAATTCTTGCACAAGTTGTTGCATCAAAGTTTCAATATGGGCCACCATGGTGCTTCTCATGGATTTATATAGCTCTAGTCTATACACCTGTCTATCTGTCTATGGTGGAAGTCCTTCTAGAATCTGCAAATATTTGAGATTCATTTGGGAGGGGGGGGGGGNGGTGTGGTTTGTTAAGGTGAGTTGCAATTTGGAGAAGAAAACCTTAAAACCAAAGCCTTAATAGAGCCCAAAGTTGCAAGATGACCCCTAGTCACCTGCAACAAGATGAAAGCATTTTGCACCCCCCAGGACAAAAGCTTTAAAAAAAAAGAAACCAAAACAAGCAATTCAAAAGAGATACTACTTAAGAATAGTAATATTATTGGTAAAGCCTAGTTCATGACATTGAAGTTGAACATTACTAGCAATAAAGCATTTCATACCATAGTCAAATTCAATGTAGTTGATGTTTTGATAGTAGGCATCTAGATGACTTTTCCAAATAAAGAAAATAATCTTAAATAAGAGGATTTTCCAGGCTTTTTGAAGGTGTCTCTTAACACAGTCATCTTTGAAGATACATAGAGGAAAATTAACATTATGGTTAGGAATAAAAACTTGGAGAGTTTGACACCTCTTCCAAATTTATTGGGAGAATGGGCAATTCCAAAAGACATGCACAAAAGAGATCAATTTCCAGAGTGTCTCTGCTCTAGAGAATTGGGTCTTCTTCGTTGTTAGTTTTTAACAACTCTGCATTGGCTACTTCTATGTTGACGAATGTGACCACTACACCTACCTCTATAATCTTTTGCACCAGCTGAAGCATTGAATTCATGTGGCCCTACAATGGAAACGCAAACGCTACCACATGCAGGAAGTCTGCAATTCAATGACAAGCCAAATTATGCCTACTTGAAGATTCTATTTTGTGAATTTTTTATTCAACAAGGTTTCAAATACGATAATGTTTTTGATTGTACCATCTTAAAGTACCAACAAGCACAGAGTTTTGGATTAGTGCCAAAATCGTTGTCGGTACAAAAACATCTGTGTAGTGGAACACAACAATCATCTACTACATTTAGTGTAGCTACCAACATTGTTCATGAGAAAAGTAAAACTACCAAATTATCAAAAAGGCTTAGTGTGATGAGCTTCATCAGATGTTTGATATCAGGTAAAATAATCCCCTCCAAGTCTTCTAGTCTCTTCATGAAGAAAATCTTCACAATGAGTGGGATATTCTATTGAATGGTGGGATGGTGCAGGAAATGGTACACATTGCAAAGTGTACCATTAACTCAGCTCATTATTCAGCTATTAAAGGAATTTGAACAAATGGACGTTAGGTTTTCATGACTGGCTTAGATCAATGCCTTCAATGTTAGAATTTTTTTCAAAGTATAGGTGATTTTGAAAAGTATTGTAGCTCAATTGTGAATGTACCTGAACCTGAAGCATTGCATGTTGTAGTTGGAAGAGGCATGTAAGTAATAGATTTTTTGACATTAATCGAATAGGACAACTGGTGACTATACCATTTTAATCTCTCATGGTGGTTGTAACTCCTAACTTCTATGGTGGTTATAATTAATTATCATTAATTTATATGGTGGTTATAACTAACTCCCATAATGGTTATAACACATCTTAATTTCCCATGATGATTGTAATTACCCAAAAGCCACTATAAAAAGAGCTTCAAGGGTAGAATGGGAAAGTGGGGAGATCAGTAAGAATTATTTAAGACTACTTGTAAGAATGGCTTGCTAATTACATCATCAATTCAGCTACTTTGTTTAAATCCTGTGAATTCTTTTCTTCTCATTTTGTCTTACTTACTTAGCTAATGGTTTAAACAGTACTATGCTTTGCATTTAATTTTGGGATTTTCTAATTGCTTTTATAGCTATATTTTCATGTAATTTTAGACTTCTATTTGGTTGCCATATAATAGCTTATGTTACATTTTGAAAAGAATCTTGAGCAATTTAATACTAATGTTTTTATGAAATTACCTTCTGAGTCTAGAAGGTCTATAAAATCTTTAATATTTTCAATTGACTTGAAATAGCTTCAATTTTTAAAGTCTTTTCCTTGATGTTTCAATCTTAAAATTGTTAAATCTTTTTTATAGCTCTATTATTTGCAATTCTAGACAACTATTTAACTATCCAAATAATAGTTTGTATTTTGTCATTTACAAAGCATTTTGGTAGTTTAATAAGAGTGTCCTTTATGAAATTTCTTATTGAGCTTAGAGGCTTTGGAAAATTTGTAACACTTTAGATTGAACTAGAATAGCTATTTCAAAGTTTTTTCTCATATTCAATTTATCTCGCTTAAATGTTTGAGATTTCACACAAATATGCTTTTCTTTCTTATTCTCTTTTAAAATTCATTGAATCTCACTCTATTTCTATTTTTCTTATGGATCTTTGTCTCTAAGGAAAACTAGGAGTAGATTTTTGTAGAATGGCACTTAAGCATTTTGGTGAAATTTTATTTGTTTTAAGCAACGTTCTATAGGGACTATATAGACTAAGTGACTTAACAAAATAGGAATCTTTAATGACTCATGGTATTTGACAAGGTTAGTTGAATTTCTGTTATAATAGATAATTATAGTTTCATACAAAAACCCAACCATTTCAACATTCATAATAGAAAACACATATTTATGCTAAGTTTTGTCTATTACCACTAAGTTTATTTAGAGATATCTAGGTTATAGTGTTTCCAAAGATCATCAAATACCTAAACTCAAGTTTAAAGGAACACCTTCATTTTGCATGATCCTAGTCATGTGACCTAAAGGAAAACTTTGGTAGTCCCAAACTATTGCCAACAATGTCATGGCCAAGAAGCTAGTAATAATGGTAGAACCAATCTAGTTTAAAGGATTTGGGCACAAGAAATCATGCCTCTTATGTGCATTCTCCATTTGATAAGACGCGACATGCACTGGGCCGCGATATCGCGTACGCGATATCACGGCCGCCGCAATATCGCATCCCATGCGATATCGCGTACACGATATCACGTCTGTCCCTGCGATATCGCGTATGCGATATTGCGTCCC
>MNCI01011521.1:2957-19896 GCA_015680685.1 Gnetum montanum | reverse complement strand
AGTTGCATAGTTCAGGGTGTGTCCGGTAAGTGGGAACGGATGCTGACGCTAGTTAATTTAGACTTAGGACATTAGTTAGAGTTAGTTAGTTTCTCAACCCTTTCCTCTGATAGCATAGGAGATAAGCCGAAAATACCAAAAAAATCACATACCTCAGACTTTCTTAACCATACACCGTGACAAATACAAGCAAGCCTGGGAAGACAACGAACGATTAACCCCAAGCATTTCTTGTGGTGTTAAGGCATTTAGTCTACGGAGTTCGACCGGATCGCGCATGCACACTCGTATTCGTATGGTGGAGTGTAGGGGTACCTCGCCACTCATCACCATTAGTTGTTTGTATTGGATGTGGCTACTCTTAAGAAACTAATCAAGAAGCTTAGACAGTTTCATGGTAATTTCGTATATGTGGATCGATCCTTTCTTTCAAAGTTAGGCCTAGGTGGGTTAGAGGTAGAGGCATTTGACGTTCAAGGTTCAACAGTGATGGTAGGGACCTTTGATTTAGTTTTTCTTGGGCCCTAAGTGGTTTTAATATCTTTGGCTACTATAGCCACGACTATATGGTTCTATTTTCCTTTGTCCCTAGCTCTTCTCATATGTTGGCTCTTGTATGCTATGTACACTAGGTCATTACTATCTTTCATAGCATCCTCTATGTTCTTTGTTTATGAAAAGGATTAGCTAAGTGACCACATGTTACATCCCATCCAAAGACATTAGGTATGATCATACACTTATGATTTATACATTATGTGTGGAGTCCCAGTGGGTTGTCGGGGATAAGTTAATGTCATATAAATGTATTTTATATGTTATGAGGCTTCACCTTTATGTTACAAATATGATGTCTTAACATGCTTAACTAACGTGATTATGTACACTAGCCTTATCTCATGTGTTAGATAGTTGAGGTTGTTGGCAGGGGTGTTGGGATGGGGTACAAGAGCACCTATCCGATATATATTTATGCTTTATGTGTGATTTCAGTATTTATGCATTTGCATGATAGCACTATGTTGCATGATGTTTGGGTGTGATTCTAACATGTGAATGTGTAGAGCATTTGATAAGGATCCCATAGATTCAAACAGATTTTTATTTAGAATCCTGGTGTGTTTGTTACACATGATTAAAGTTCACAACATTAGTTGTAGAAGAAAAAAATAAATATAGCATATGAAAATATTTCATTTAAAAAATAATAATAAACAGTTCAAAAGTAAAATCATGTTCCATTTATACATGATGTGCACTACTTTAGTTATGTGTTTTTATTTTCTTTTTTGATTGAGAAGAAAAACAATGCATAGAAGTAATGTTTATGCATGAGGCATAAATCTTGTTTTTATTTTAAAATAAATAGAGACCCACCACCCATTAAAAAATTAGGTTTTATCTATTTTTTATTTTTTATTTTTGGAAAACAAAAATGTGTAAGAGCTTGTTTTCTTCCATTTTTCTTGCTTATCTCTTCTTTTGTTCCACATTTTTTTAAATTCTAAGCTTTGTGGATCATTCTTTCTTACTTTAAACCTAGATTTGGGATTACTGTGGTCATATCTACATGGGTACAGAACTTGTTGAGAGCAAAATAGAGTCCTGCTAGGTTTTTGAGAGTTTTCTACTTGTTTCGGCCTTTCTAACCCAACAATTTTAATTAGTGGGTTTTCTTTAGCTTTTTCCTATATTTTTATGCTAAATTAGTGTATATGATCATGTGATGTGGGCATGTGGGGCAGATAACTCAAAGATTAAACTTGGATATGTTATTTTGCATATTTCCCAAAATTTGCAACTTTGGTTATAAATTATTTAGTAATATAGATGCGATGTATGGTATAATGTGGACTTGTCGAACATGATATGTTATGGTGATGAGACTAGTATGCTTGGAATAGTATATTTTTAGGGCCTATTATGGCATGAGAGTCTATAGGAGTTTTAATCCTTACTAGCAGTAATTAGATATTATTAATTATTATTTTTTAATCAAACTTTGAGCATGCATAACTTTGCTTCCATGAGTCCAATTTAAGTGAAATTAGTATAGTTGGGATCATTTTTGGATGTACTTTCTAATCACGGAATTGGTTTTCTCTTTGGGAATATATCATTTTGGAGGTTATTATAGTGGTCATTTCTGTGAAATTACATGCAGTTCAAGAAATATGGTTGTGGGGAAAAATGTTGTTTTGTCAAATCGTAGTATTATTTTCAGGGAATGAATATGATTGTTAAGTATGGATATATGTGATCATCTTATGTTGGATCTAGATATGTTGTGATTATGACATGTGTTGGCTTAACCTAGTTGGAATGTGTACATGTCTTTGCGATGATGCTTGTGATGGTCATTGGTGGGTGGTGCTAGCATGGGGGTGTGGATTGGTTGATGATGAGACACCCTAGAGGTAGTATGGATTGACCTCCACTATGATGCATCGGTGAGGCTCCTGTCTCAAGCCTCATCCTGAAAGTGGGAGAGCGTAGGTGTGTTTGTTACTACAACTAGTATGTGACATAGGTGTGTTCGTCCCTATCGCTAGTCCTCTAGAAGGCTAGTGGTTACGGGTCACAGGTTGACAAACACTAGCATCGATTGGATAAATAAAAGACCTATAGGTAATTGCTATTATGAGTACTCATGGCAACGTTTCACATGCTACATTGAGTGTGGATATGCTAGTGACCACATGGGCTATGTATATGATAATATTGGTTTCTAAGTCATGTCACTAATAATATGTATTATAACTAGATTATGATAATGTGGAACATGCACTGTTTAATGGTATATCATGGGTATGATGACATGGGCATGATAGTGTAAATGCATATGATATGGTATGACAAATATATGATAAATGATGTCAGACTATGTCTTTATCTATGATTGTATGATAATCATCTATCCTCTTTGATAATGATTATGTTAGCATTATGGGCAATATGATGGATGTGTTGTTTTGAGCATGCATAAGACTAACAGTTTTTGTAGATTGTATTGTATCCCCACTCCTCTCCTACCATGCAACACTTGTCAACCTTCTAGTAGGGGAAGTGTAAAGGCTTTCCACTCAGTTGTGTACTAACTTTATTTAATTACTTGTGAAAGGTGCAGAAGCCTAGACGAGCACTCAGAGGGAAAGTAGAGAGGGGAAAATCTTTAATTCTTGGTTAATGTGTATTTGCATGTATAGTAGTGTGGACTATGTATAGTTGTATGAAACTCTCTATACCCTTATATATACAATCATGATGTTTATGTGTTTTTAGATTTTAGCATAGTAGTGCATCTTTTGATTTATGTAGAGACATGTAGTTTTATAAATTGAAATGTATGTTTAGTTTTGGTTTGGTATGAAATGTCTATGTAGTTTGACCTTCCTTAATATCATGTCTTCTACACAACATTGGTTTTTAGTTATCATGCTTCCATTGTAAGATTACTAGTGATCCTAAGAATCACCCTGCCTTAACATGGGTGGGGTGTTACATTGTGGTATCAGAGATAGTTTACTCTGATGTTGTAGTTGGTTTGGGTACTCACCCATTTTTGATTTCAAGTTACATATATGTATAGTAGACATGGTCATGAAGCTGGTGGGGCCTGTAGACCAGAAGTACCTAATGATGAATAGGAGCAGCATCCTCAAACATCTAGCAATGATTCTACAAATAGGAAACTAGAGCTTATACAACAGTTGTTACAGATCCTACAACAACATGTTGTAGCTAGTGGTGCTTCGATTCCCATGGTCAGGGAAGTGGGAATTGGTAGTGGTAGTGGAGGCTTAGGAGAATCAAATAGGAAGCCTATCAATAGGAAACTAGTAGAGTAGTTTTAGAAGTTGGGACCTCCTAGATTTGATGGCACTGCAGATCCCACTGTAGATACAAAATGGTTGGAAGAATTGCAAAATAATTTTGATATGATGGCCTATTCATCGGTTTAGTACACTCACTTGGTAGCTTATCAATTGGTTGGTACTGCCCAATGTTGGTGGATGACTGAAGAGCAAGTCAAGGAATGGACTAGCCAAGAGGTGGCATGGGATGATTTTCTAACATCTTTTAGAGCCTGTTATGTGTCTACCCAATATTCGTAGGTCAAGGAGGATGAGTTCTATCATTTGTATCAAGGTAGTTGGTCTATGGTGGAGTATGATGCTCATTTCTATGAACTAAGTAGTTATGTACCATAGATACAGACAGATACTCAGGCATGGATGAATAGGTTTTTTTAAGGTTTAAGGTCATCTTCGAAGGATCACCTATTACCCCTCAAATTAACACCATATGACAAAGCTAGACTAGTATGAATTTAGAGAGGAGTTAGCAGGAAGATACAACACGTAAAGAGAGGCAATAGGGGCAGAAGAGAGGGCTAACATCTAGAGAGAGGCCTAGCCCCTCTAAGGAAGCTTGTGGCCATGGAAGAGAGCATCCAACACCTGCTTGTGGTCCTACTATTGGAGCTGGTCATGGAGCTATTGTTCATTATAGATGTGAGCAGCCTAGTCATATGCAAAGGGATTGCCATAATTGTTTTCCATGTGGATAGCGAAGGCATTAGTCTTGGGAGTGCCCAAAGTAGGTAGGTAGTAGTGGAGGGGGTAGAGGCCAAGGATAGCGACCTCCAATTTAGGGTGGATGTGGAACACCAATCACTCAGCCCAGAGGAGGGGACCAAAGAACTCAAGAATAGGTGTATGCCTTAATAGATCAACCTTTAGGTGTGTAGCCAAACATAGTGATGGAGACAAGAGGTGCAATTTTGGGCTTTGTTGTGTTGATTTTATTTGGTCTAGGTGCTTGCCATTCTTTCATAGATCCTATGGTTGCACATCATGTAGCTCTTGTATGTCATTCTCTTTCTCCTAGACTAATAGTATCTTTTGTTGGGGATCATGAAACTTGAGTTGTTCATGTGTGTATAGGTGTTCCAGTAGAATTGGAAGGTTTGTAGTGGGTTAGTGATTTACATGTTATGGAGCTTGGGGTATATGATGTAATTTTTGGGATGGACTGGTTGTCATAGTTCAATGCTAGTTTGGACTATTAGAAAAATCTCTTACAACTATAATCACTTAATGGTGCTCTGATTGAGATACAAACTCATCTGAGGACAATGCACCTAGATTTGGTCTCCTCTCAGATGTACTATAGGATGCTTCAAAAAGTGAATGAATGCTTTGTGGCTACAATATATAAAAGAGATATGGTGTAGATAGATCAAATTCCTATGCTTCATAAATTCTCTGATGTATTCTAGTTGGAATTATTGGGTTTGCAATCGAGGCAATAGATTGAGTTTGAGATCAACGTTAAACTTAGTCTAAATCCTATTTCAAAGGCTTCATACAAGATGTCTCCCATAGAACTAGTAGAGCTTAAGATTCAGCTATAGGAATTGCTAGACAAAGACCTTATTCAACCCAGTGCACCACCTTGGGATGCATCAATGCTATTTGTTAAAAAGAAGGATGGGAGTTTGTAGCTATGCATAGATTACATGTAGCTAAACTAGATGACTATGAAAAATAAATATCCTCTACCACGTATTGATGACTTTTTTAACCAACTTAGGGAAGCTCATGTATTCTCAAAGTTTAATCTCAAGTCTAAGTATCATCAAGTGCAAGTTTGTGAACAAGATGTATCAAATACAACATTTAGAACACGGTATGATCATTATGAGTTTTTGGTGCCTTCCTATGGGTTGACAAATGCATTAGCAATTTTCATGCACCTCATGAATAGTGTGATGCAACAATTCCTAGATTAGTTAATGATTGTGTTCATAAATGATATCTTATTATATTCTCTTAATGAGCAATTACATGTAGAGCACTTTTGGATAGCCTTACAGACTTTGAGGGGGTACCAAGTGTATGCTTAGCCATCCAAGTGTTCATTTTGGCAATTAGAGATTCAGTTCTTGGGACATGTGGTGTAAAGAGCTAGTATTTCTATGGATCCTGCAAAGATTGTAATCATTCATGATTGGCCTATGCTGCAATTAATAGTGGAGGTACGAAGCTTCTTGGGATTAGTAGGATATTAGCAGAGGTTTGTGGAACATTTTGCTCACATAGCATCTCCTTTGACTTAATTGTTAAGGAAGGAGGCTAACTTTACTTAAGGCCCAACTTGTCAAGTTACATTTGAAGTGTTGAAGCATAGATTGGTAACTTCTCTAGTGCTCATATCTCCTACACTAGGGCATCCATATGATGTTAGTGCTAATGATTCAAGGGATGGATTTGGTTGTGTGTTGATGTAGGATAGATAGGTTGTGGCTTATGCATCCCATCAATTAAGGCCACATGAAACTAGATATCTTGTGCATGATCTAGAGTTGGATGTTGTGATATTTACATTAAATATTTGGTGGCATTATCTATATGGGAAGTAGGTTCCTATTTGGATTGATCATAAGAGCCTTCAATAACTTATGAGTCAACCACTAGTTAAACTTGCTACAACATAGATGGGTGAAGCTACTTGCTGATTTTCATTTCATTATTAAATACAGGCTTGAAAAGACTAATACAGTAGTAGATGCATTGAATAGGGTAGCTAGTAAGCTTAATAACTTGATAATCCAATAAGATTTATAGAAGCAGATATGAGAGCAACAATGACATGATCCATGGTGTCAAGAATTGAGACAATAGATCACCTCTGATGGAATGCTCTCTATGGATAATCATGGTGTGTTATGAAGGGATGGTTAAGTATGTATTCTAGAATCTCTACAAATTCCATTGATGGATGAGGCCCACATGAGTAAATAAAAAATGCATCCAGGTAGTTAGAAAATGTACCAAAGTTTATGATGGATGTATTTGTGGCTTGGTATGAAGAGGAATGTGGGAAAGTATGTATCTTGATGTTTAATTTGCCAGCAAGTGAAGATAGAGCATTAGAGACCTGGGGGATATTTGTATTCCCACAATATCCCTTAGTGAAAATGGGATGTCATTGGTATGGATTTTATTGTTGATCTTCGATGAGCTCTTAGTGGTCGTGATGCGCTATTAGTAGTTGTTGATTTGTTGACTAAGTCTACCCATTTCCTTGCCACACAATCATTAGTAAGTGTAGTAGAAACTAAACATCTCTTTCTTATAGAGATAATGTAGTCACATGGTGTGCCACAATGAATTATTAGTAATAGAGATGCTTGATTCATGTCACATTTTTTATAGGCATTTCAAAAGAAGGGTACAAAGCTAAATATGAGTTCAACATGTCATCCACAAACTGATGGTCAAACTGAGCGAGTGAATCAAATTCTAGAAGACATGTTGAGATCCTATGCTTTGCCATATAGAGAAGGTTGGAATCAGATGCTATCATTAGCTGAATTTGCACATAATAACAATTATTATGAGAGTTTTTGAGCATCACCATATTAGATTTTATATGGTAGGCCATGTAGAACACCTTTATGTTGGGCTACCATATAAGATTTTCAACAAGTAAGCATAAATTTGGTGAGGTAGACTACAGAGTAGATTCAGGAGTTCTGAGATAAATTAAGAGCTACACAAGATAGGTAGGTAGCATATGCCAATTGGTTTCAAAGGTCACTAAATTTTGCAATTGAAGATCATGTATTTCTTTGTGTTTCACCCTTGAAAGGCCTTACTTGATTTGGCTGAAAAGGAAAATTGGCTTCTCAATACATTGGTCCATTTTATATGTTATAGTGGATTGGGAGAGTGGCCTATTGAATAGCATTACCTCCTCATTTGGCACATGTCCATGATGTATTTCATGTATCTATGCTATGACATTCTGTGCCTGATGAACATCATGTAATTGACCATTCAGGGATACAACTATAGTCTGATGTCAGTTATGTTGAGCAACCAGTAGAGATTTTTCGATGTATGTTGCAACAACTACGTTGTAAATTTGTACTTATGGTCAAGATTTCATGGAGTTAACATGGAGCTTCAAAGGCTACTTGGAAGGTGGATATTGAGATGTGCGCAACTCATCCTAATATCTTCTTGGAGGAAGATTCTCAAGAAGGGGAGAGTGTTACATCCCATCCAAAGACATTAGGTATGGTCATATGCTTATAATTTATACATTATATGTCGAGTCCCGATGGGTTGTTGGGGAAGAGTTAATGTAATATAAATGTATTTTATGTGTTATGAGGCTTCATCTTTATGTTAGGATTATGATGTCTTCACATGCTTAACTAACATGATTATGTACACTAGCCCTATGTGATGTGTTAGATAGGTGAGGTTGCTAGCAAGGGTGTTGGATTGGGGTACAAGAGCACTTATCTAGTATGTCTTTATGCTTTATGTGTGATTTTGGCATTTATGCATTTGCATGATAGCACTATGTTGCATGATCTTTGGGTGTGATTTTGGCATGTGAATGTGTAGAGCGTTTGATAAGGATCCCATAATTTCAAATGGATTTTGATTTGGAATCCCAATATGCTTATTACAGATGGTTAAAGTTCACGACATTAGTTGCAGAGATAAAAAAGAATATAGCTTACAAAAATATTTCATTTTAAAAAAATAATAAACAATTCAAAAGTAAAGTCATGTTCCATTTACATGTGACATGCACTACCTTGGTTATGTGTTTTTGATTTCTTTTTTATTTGAAAAAAAAAATCCATTGCATAGAAGTAACATTTATACATAAGGCATAAATCTTGTTTTTATTTTAAAACAAAAAGAGACCCACCACCCTTTTACATTGCCACCCATAAAAAAATCAGGTTTTTTGTATTTTCTTTTGTTTTGGGAAAATAGAAACACATAGAAGCTTGTTTTCTTCCATTTTTCTTTATTCTCTCTTCTTTTGTTCCACATTTTTTTGAATTCTGAGCTTTCTTGATAGTTTTTGCTTGCTCTAAACCTAGATTTGGGATTGCTTCAATCATATCTACATGGGTGTAAAACTTGTTGGGAGCAAAATGGAGTCTTGCCAAATTTTTGAGAGTTTTCTATTTATTTTAACCTTTTTGCCCCCAACAATTTTAATTGGTAGGTTGTCTTTACCTTTTCCCTATATTTTTGTGCTAGATTAGTGTATATGATCATGCAATGTGGTAATTTGGGGTAGATAGCTCAAAGATTGAACTTGGACATGGTATTTTGCATATTTTCCAAAATTTGTAGTTTTAGTTACAAATTGTTTAGTAATATAGATGTGATATATGTTATGATGTGGACTTGTGGAATATGATATGTGATGGTGATGAAACTGGGATGCTTGGAATAGTATATTTTTGGAGCCTATTGTGACGTGAGAGTCTCTAGAAGTTTTAATCCATACTAGTAGTACTTTGGACATGCATAACCTTGCTTCCAAGAGTCCGATTGAAGTGAAATTAGTGTTGTTGGGATCGTTTGGAGACATATTTTCTAATTGTGGAATTGGTTTTCTCTTTGGACATATATCATTTTGGAGGTTATTATAGCAATCATTTTTGTGGAATTACATGTAGTTCAAGAAACATGGTTCTGGCACAAAATGTTGTTTTGTTAAATCATAGTATTATTTTCATCAAATGAATATGATTGTTAGGTATGACTATATGTGGTCATGTTATATTTTAGATGTGTTTTTCTTATGACATGTGTTGGCTTAAGCTAGCCAAAATGTGTACATGTCTTCGCGACGATGCTAATGATGGTCGTTGGTAGGTGGTGCTAGCATGAGGGTGTGGATTGGTTGGTGATGAGGCACCTTGAAGATAGTATGGATTGACCCCACTGTGATGCATCAATGAGGCTCCTATCTTAGGCCTCATCCTAAGAGTGGAAGAGCATAGGTGTGTTCGTTCCTATGGTTGGTACATGACATAGGTGTGTTCGTCACTATTGCCAGTCCTTCAGAAGGCTAGTGGTTGTAGGTCACAGGTTGATAGACCCTAGCATCAGTTAGATAAATAAAATACCTATAGGCAATGGTTGTTATGAGTACTCATGACAACGTTTCACATGCTACACTAAGTGTGGATATGTTAGTGACCACATGGGCTATGTATAAGATACTATCAATTTATGAGTCATATCGATGATAATATGTATTATGATTGGATTATGATTATGTGGATCATGGACTGTTTAATGGTATATCATGGGTATGATGACATGGACATGATAGTGGAAATGCATATGATGTGGTATAATGAATACATGATAGATGATTTCAGACAGTGCCTTTATCTATGAGTGTAGGATAGGCATCTATCCTCTTTAATAATGATTATGTTACCATTATGGGCGATATGATGGATGTGTTGTTTTGAGCATGCGTAAGACTAATAGTTGTTGCAAGTTGCATTGTAACCCCACTCCTCTTCTCTAGTGCAGCACTTGTCAACCATATAGTAGGGGGAGTGTAAAGGATTTCCACTCAATTATGTACTAACTTTATTTAATTATAGGTGAAAGGTGTAGGAGCCTAGATGAGCACAAAGAAGGAGAGTAGAGGAGGGGAAAATCTTTAGTGCTTAGTTAATGTATATTTTCATGTACAGTACTATAGACTATGTATAATTATATGAAACTCTCTATACCCTTATATATAGGATGATGTTGTTTATGTGTTTTTAGATTTTAGCAAAGCAGTGCATATTTTGATTTATGTAGAGACATGTAGCTTTATAAATTGAAATGTATGTTTAGCTTTGATTTGGTATGAAATGTCTATGTGGTTTGACCTTCCTTAATATCATGTTTTCTACACATCATTGGTTTTTAGTTATCATGTTTCCATTGTAAGATTACTAGTAATCCTAGGCATCACCCTACCCTAGCTAGGGTGGGGTGTTACATTGTGGTATCGGAGCTAGTTTACTCTAATGTTGTATGATGGTTGGGGTACTCACCCATTTGTGATTTTAGGTTATAGATATGTATAGTAGACATGGTCATGATGCTGGTGGGGCCCGTAGACTAGAAGGACCTAATGATGAACAAGAGCAACCTCCTCAAAAATCTAGCAATGATCCTACAAATAGGTAACTGGAGCTTATACAACAATTACTACAGATCCTATAGTAGCATGTTGCAGCTAGTGGTGCTTTCGTTCCCATGGTTTAGGAAGTGGGAACTGGTAGTGGTAGTGGAGGCTCAGGAGAATCAAATAGAAATCTTATCAATAGGAAACTATTAGAGTAGTTTCAGATGTTGGAACCTCCTAAATTTGATGGCATTAAAGATCCCACTATAGCTATAGAATGGCTGGAGGAATTGCAAAAAGCTTTGATTTGATGGGTTGTTCATCAATTCAGCAAAATCGCCTGGTAGTTTATTAATTGATTGGTACTACTTGATGTTGGTGGGAAATTGAAGAGTAGGCCAAGGGATGGATTGGCCAAGAGGTGGCATGGGATGATTGTTTGACATTTTTTAGAGCCTGTTATGTGTCTACCCAATATGCTTAGGCCAAGGAGGATGATTTTTATCATTTGTATCAAGGTAGTTGGTTTGTAGTGGAGTATGATGCTTGTTTCTCTAAGATGAGTAGTTATGTACCACATATGTAGATAGATTCTTGGGCACGGGTGAACAAGTTTTTTCAAGGTTTGAGTCCATCTTTTAAGAATCACCTATTACTCCTCAAATTGACATCCTATGATGAGGATAGGCCAATATTCATGGATTTAAAGAGGAGTTAGGGGGAAGATACAACACGTAGAGAGAGGAAACATGGGCAAAAGATAGGACTAACATTTGGAGAGGGGCCTAGCCCCTCTAAGAAACCTTGTGGCAATGGTGGAGAGTGCCCAACACCCACTTGTGATCCTACTATTAGAGCTAGTCATGGAGCTATTTTTTGTTATAGAAGTGGGTAGCCTAGACATATGTAGAGGGATTGCCATAATTGTTTTGCATACAAGGACATCAATCTGGGGAGTGCCCAAAGAAGGTAGGTAGTAGTGGAGGAGGTAGCAGCTAATGACAGTGACCTCTAGTTTAGGGTGAACGTGGAGCACTAGTCACTTGGCCTAGAGGGAGGGACCAACGGACTCAAGGATGGGTGTATGCCTTAAGGGACTAGTCTCTGGTTGTGCAACTAGACATAGTGATAGAGACATAAGATATGATTTTGGGCTTTGCTATGTTGATTTTATTTAATCCAGGTTCTAGCCATTCTTTTGTAGATCCTACGATTGTACATCATCTAGCTCTTCTATATCATTCTCTTTCTCCTGTGTTGATAGTATCTTCTACTGGGGCTCATGAAACTTGAGTTGATCAAGTGTGTATAGGTGTGCTAGTAGAATTGGAAGGTGTGTAGTGGGTACATGTTATGGATCTTCGGGATGATGAAATTTTGGGGATGGACTAGTTATCATAGTTCAATGCTAGTTTGGACTATCAGTAAAAGCTCATATGACTACAATCAGTTGATGGTGCTTTGATTGAGGTACAAACTCATCCAAGGACTATGTGCCTAGATTTGGTCTCTTCTCTAATGTACCATAGGATGCTTCAAAAAGTGCAAGAATGCTTTGTGGCTGCAAGATATAAAACACATATGGTGGAAATAGACCAAATTCCTATGGTTCACAAATTCTCTGATGTATTCTAGTCAGAATTACTGAGCTTTCCATCAAGGCAAAAGATTGAGTTTGAGATCAAACTTAAACTTGGTACAGAGCCCATTTAAAAGGCTACACACATGATATCTCCTATAGAGCTAGCAAAGCTAAATATTTAGCTACAAGAATTGATGGACAAAGGCCTTATTCAACCTAGTGTATCACCGTGGGATGCACTAGTGCTATTTTTTAAAAAGAAGGATGGGCATTTATAGCTATGCATAGATTACAAGCAGTGAAACCATTTGACTCTGAAAAATAAATATCCTTTAACATCCATTGATGACTTGTTTGACCAGCTTTGGGGAGCTCATGTATACTCAAAGATCAATCTCAAGTTTGGGTAACATCAAGTATGGGTTCATGAATAGGATGTGTCAAAGACAACATCCAGAACACGGTATGACCATTATGAGTTTTTGGTGCTTCCCTTCGGGTTGAGAAATGAATTAGCAGTTTTCATGCACCTCAAGAATAGTGTGATGCGGCCATTTCTAGATTAGTTAGTGATTGTGTTCATATATGATATCTTAGTATGTTCTCCTAATGAGCAATTGCATGTAGAGAACTTGTGGATAGTCTTACAAACTTTGAGGGGGTACCAACTATATGCTCATCCATCCAAGTATTCATTTTGACACTTAAAGATTTAGTTCTTGGGAAATGTGGTGTCAAGAGCTTGTATCTTTGTGGATCCTACAAAGATTGCAATCGTTCATGATTAGTAATGGAGGTGCGAAGATTCTTTGGATTAGCAAGATATTACTAGTGGTTTTTGGAACATTTTTCTCACATAGCATCTCCTTTGACTCAATTTTTGAGGAAGGAGGCTACCTTTACTTGGGGCCCATCTTATCAAGCTACATTTGAAGTGTTGAAAAATAGCTTGGTAACTGCTCTAGTGCTAATATCTCCTACACCATAACATCCATAAGATGTTAGTACTGATGCTTCAAGGGATGGATTTGGTTATGTGTTGATGCAAAATGGAAAGGTTGTGGCTTATGCATCTCATCAATTAAGGCCATATGAAACTAGATATCACATTCATGATCTAGAGTTGGATGTTGTGATATTCATATTGAAGATTTTGTGACATTATCTATATGGGGAGCATGTTACTATTTTGACTGATCATAAGAGCCTCCAATATCTTATGAGTCAGCCATAGTTAAGCTTGCAACAATGTGCTACTTGCTAATTTTGATTTCACTATTAAATATAGGCCTAGCAAGACTAATAAAGTAGTGGATGCAGTGAGTAGGATAGCAAGTAAGCTTAATAACTTGAAAATCCAATCAGATTTGTAGGAGCTGATATGAGAGCAATAACAACATGATCTATGGTGTCAAGAATTAAGACAATAGATCAACTCTAATGGACCACTCTCTATGGATAGTCATGGAGTGTTATGGAGGGATGGTCAAGTATGTGTTCCAGAAGATCTACAAAGTTAGTTGATGGATGAGGCCCACATGAGTAGATACCAAATTCATCCAAGTAGTCAAAAAATGTACTAGAGTTTATGATGAATGTATTAGTGGTTTATTATGAAGAGGAATGTAGGAGAGTATGTATCTTGATGTTTAATTTGCTAGCAAGTGAAGATAGAGCATTAGAGACCTAGGGGATATTTGCATTTCCATAATACTCCTCAATGGAAATGGGATGCGACTGGTATGGATTTCATTGTTATTATTCCATGAGCTTTTAGTGGTTGTGATGCTATATTAGTATTATTTATTTGTTGACAAAGTTTGTCCATTTCCTTGTCATATGATCATTAGTAAGTGTAGTAGAAACTACACATCTCTTTTTTGTAAATACAGTGTCATTGCATGGTGTGCCATGACGAATTATTAGTAATATAGATGCTTGATTCATGTCACATTTTTGGCAAGCATTTCAAAAGAAGATGGTTACAAAGTTGAATGTGAATTCAGCATATCATCCACAAACTGATGGTTAGACTAAGCAAGTGAATCATATTCTAGAAGACATGTTGAGAGCTTGTGCTTTGTAGTACAGAGAACGTTGGGATCGAATGCTACCATTAGTTGAATTTGTATATATTAACAATTACCAAGAGAGTTTGTAGGCAACACCATATGAGATTTTATATGGTAGGTCATGTAGAACACCTTTGTGTTGGGATACCATAGAATATCATTAGCAAGTGAGCACAAATTTGGTAAGGCAAACTATAAAGTAGATTCGAGAGACTTGAGATAGATTGAGAGCTGCACATGATATTTAGGAAACATATGCTAATTAATGTTGAAGGCCACTAGAGTTTTCAGTTGGAGATCATGTATTTCTTTGTGTTTCTTACTTGAAATGCCTTACTCGATTTGGCTAAAAAGGGAAATTGGCTCCTAAATATGTTGGTCCATTTTAGGTGTTATAGTAGAATGGGAGAGTGGCCTATCAGATAGCATTACCTCCTCATTTGGCACATGTCCATGATGTATTTCATGTATCTATGCTATGAAATTATGTGCCTGATGAACATCATGTGATTGACCATTTAGGGATACAACTATAGTCTGATGTCAGTTATGTTGAGTAGCCAATAGAGATTGTTCATTGTATGTTGCAACAACTATGCAGTAAAGTTATACATATGGTTAAGATTTTATGGAGTAGACATGGAGCTTTAGAGGCTACTTGGGAGGTGGAGACTGAGATGCATGCAACTCATCCTAAGATCTTCCTAGAGGAAGATTCTCTAGAAGGGGAGAGTGTTACATCCCATCCAAAGACATTAGGTATGGTCATACACTTACGATTTATACATTACGTGTGGAGTCCCGGTGGGTTGTCAGGCATGAGTTAATGTAATATAAATGTATTTTATATGTTCTGAGGCTTCATCTTTATGTTATGATTATGATTTCTTAACATGGCTAACTAATATGATTACGTACACTAGCCTTATGTGATGTGTTAGATAGGTGAGGTTGCTTGGAATAGTATATTTTTGGGGCCTATTGTGGCATGAGAGTCTCTAGGAGTTTTAATCCATATTGGTAGTAATTAGATATTATTAATTATTATTTTATTAATCAAACTTTGGACACACATAAATTTGCTTCTATAAGTCCGATTTAAGTGAAATTAGTGTCATGGGATTATTTTGAGATGTACTTTCTAATCATGAAATTGGGTTTCTCTTTGGACATATATCATTTTGGAGGTTATGATAGTGGTCCTTTTTGTGGAATTACATGCACTTTGAGAAATATGGTTATGGCACAAAATGTTGTTTTGTTAAATCATAGTATTATTTTCATCAAATGAATATGACTATTAGGTATGAATATATGTGGTCATGTTATGTTGGGTCTGGATGTGTTATGCTTATGACATATGTTAGCTTAAGCTAGATGGAATGTGTACATGCCTTCGTGATGATGCTTGTGATGGTTGTTGATGGGTGGTGCTAGCATGAGGGTGTGGACCGGTTGGTGATGAGGCACCCTGGAGGTAGTATGGATTGACCTCCACTATGATGCATTAGTGAGGCTCCTGTCTTAGGCCCCATCCTAAGAGTGGGAGAGCATAGGTGTCTTCATCCCTACGATTGGTACATGGTGTAGGTGTGTTCATTACTATTGCTAGTCCTTCAAAAGACTAGTGGTTGTGGGTCATTGTTTGAAGAACCCTGGCATTGGTTGGATAAATAAATTACCTACAAGAAATGGCTATTATGAGTACTCATGGCAATGGTTCACATGCTACACTGAGTATGGATATGCTAGAGACCACATGGGTTATGTATATGATAGTATCAGTTTTTGAGTCATATTGCTAATAATATGTATTATGATTGGATTATGATTATGTGGATCATGGACTATTTAATGGTATATTGTGGGTATGATGACATGGGCATGATAGTGAAAATGCATATGATGTGGTATGACAAATATATGATAGGTGATGTTGGACCATGGCTTTATTTGTGTAGTATAATAGGCATCTATACTCTTCAATAATGATTATGTTAGTGATGAGACGCGATCTGCATGTGCCGCGATATCGTGTACGCGATATCGCGGCCGCCGCGATATCGCGTCTTACCCTGCGATATCGCGTACGCGATATCGCGTACGCGATATCGCGTCCCGCTGCCATATCTAAAATAAGAGGCGGCACTCCCTTCATTTCCCAATCCTGGCTAGTGTAGCGAAGCTCTGGCAGATTGATCACTCCAGAGTTAGAATTTTTCCCCATGTGCCCACAGTAGGAGCCCTAGAGTGAACGGCTCTTTATTCGAGCAGCTTGTAACCTGAACCCAAGTTGTGTACGGCAATAAAGACGAACTTG